>WBMZ01014664.1:0-113460 GCA_013400975.1 Atrichornis clamosus
ATTCACTAAGAAACACAAACCCGTCACAGATATAGTGATTAAAATGTGACTGGTTGCAAGACTTTTCTGCACACTTCCTGGATTGCACTGATCAAGTCATCTGCCTTGTCTGTAAAAAGAAAGGTACTGTAAGCTTTTAGACATGATAACCATTCCAAAAGTTAGGAGGATTGGTATATAGACAACTGTCTAGTAGCAGAAATTCCTACTGCTGAAATAATGAAGCTTAAGATGTGACATTTTAGTCCAGAAAATTTTTTTTCTCAATCTATTTGCTCAATAAACTTGTAAATTAAAGGAGGAATGCTAAACCTGCTACTAGGCATAAAATTAAGTTTATTTGCTTGTGTTATAGTCAGTCCATGACATTACGGGTGAAGAGTCTATCTTGGTATTCTGTTTAAATGGACTCTGTGTTTAATTTTTGAGCAAATATACTTTGTTATTAATTATTAATTTACACAGACACTTCAGATTTGATTAGTTAAAATAATAATCTTAATGGTGATTATCCACATGAAGGTGACGTGATTTTGATGCTGATTGAAATTCTCTTTTATTTTTGTTTACATTAATTTATTTCTGAGAGAACCTGACATAGTTCCTCTGACTTCCCCATTTTTAGCATTCAGTGGAAGATTATTTGTTTACACCTCTTAGAGATACATGGCATATTTTAAGAGTATCAGCATTCCTGATGTTTCTGGTGTGTGAATGCTACGTTGATGTTTATGAAAGAAACTGCATGATACTTGCTTGACAGCATGTGTCTGCCTTCAGTGACACTTTTGACAAAATAGCCTTTCTTAAGGCTTTTATTTTGGAAGCATCACTGCAGTGTATCCGATACAATTGAAACAGCACACAGGTGGACTATTGCTACATGCATTCCCTAAGCCAATGAGAAATCTGCTGACACAGTAAGACTAGCATTAACAAAGTTAGTCAATTCATTACATTGTCCTCAGGGAATAGTATTGATCCAAGCATAGGCAAGTGGATTGAGAGAGAAAGTAGTCACAGCAGTAGGCAGAGACTTCCTGAGGTCTCAACACAATGAATATTCTTGCAGTAATATTTGCCTGACATAAGGCTTTCACTTCTGCTCACATTTTAAATTATTCTTCTGACTGCTTTTTTTCTTCTGCCTATGTGTTCTACTGGCTGAAATATTACATAGATACTTCACTAGTGTGAATCTGGGCAAATGTCACCTTTCACACAAGGACTGTCCACAGTAGAGCCATTATTGTAGGGAGCATAAGCACAATTGACATAGGAATAGAGGTGGTTTAAGACCAATTCCTCATGGAGTGATCTGCAGCAGCCTCACTGTACCTGAACAGGGTGAGCAGAACCAGTCTGCTCATAGTAGTCAGGTTCATCCAAGAGTCTAGATCACCAGGCATGTCCATCCCAATGAGGCAGCTTCGAGGTCAAGACAAGAACCTGAGTCAGCAAGTCAGGGTCAGAATGAACAGATCTAGAGAAGCAAAACTTTTTATGTGGATAGTGGTGAAGTATTATTGCTGAAACTCTGGCTTTCTTTGCCTTTTCTGAACATCAAGACCATGACTCTCTTCTGAAATTAGGAGAAGGTTCCATGGGAAAGAAAATTAATGAGTCTTGGGTGTGCATCTCTAGCGCCTTTGTACAGCCTCCTCTGGAATGCACTTGCCCCAGGTACAAAATCTTTGTTTTCAAGACCCTGAGCAGCAATCCAAGAACCCTGCAGTTGAAAAGTAGAGAAAAAATCTTGTGGATACCCATCTGGTGAGATACTCTCCAGTTTACCATCTTCACAGTATCTGCTTCTGCTATAGTCTTGTGTTATCCTGCTCGTAAGCCCACAGAATGGCAGAAACACATTTTGATCATGCAATGAGTGCATAAACAAGACTCTGCATCTCCTGCTGTCGGCTTACACTTGCCAGAACAGAGCTGTTCCCTTGTTAGTGGGAAACCTGTCTTCAGCTTTTATGATTAGGGAAACCTGCAACCTGAACAACCTGAGCCACTACTGCCTTGACACCATAAGCACATGAATGAGCTGGCAAATATAATTTATATTTTCCATAACTAATTTGACTTGAACATTTTTAATAATATTGTCATCCAGGACCAGATGTGTTAGTAGATCAAAGTTTTCCCAGCAGCCAGCTGCTTTGCAGCCTGGAACAGCATACAGTGATACCTAGATGGCCAGTTTACATATATGTATATGCCTGATATAATTTTATATTTTAGCACTCGCTGCTCAAAACTCTTGCTCTGCATGATGTCCTTCCCCTTCCCCTGTGATCTCCATGCCCTCTTCAACCAGAGAGACCATCTCAATGAGCTGTGCTGGTTTTGGGCAGCAAAATATACAAGCAAAGTCAACATATATACAAACAAGCACAAAACACAGAACTTCTGTTCTCTGCCTAAAAAGCATTTCTCATACTGCATGACCTCATTTTTACTACTAGTATCCAAGCAAATCCCATTGAATTCCAAAGAGATAATGGATGGAGCCTGACATCTATGTATCTGAGCTTTTACAATGTAATGTTCTGCTTTCCATTTAGTCAGGTCAAGTCTTTCCATCCTAGCAGCACCAGCTCCAACATATGAGGATTGATAATCCCTAGAGCAAAGAGGTCTCACAGCACACTACTGAAAGCATTTTTGGAGTTCCTTACCAGTCAGAATTGCCTCTTACTGCCTGCCTTTTGCTGTAGCATTCTGGGAGGTAACAGCATGAGCCACACAGTGTCCTGTATATCACACTGTGTGTGGCATCAGCAGGGTTGGGCTCGGTGACAGGCAGGTGTTGCTGCAAGCAGGAAAATATGGTGAAGGTCTGTTTTGGAAAAGGTGTCATGATCATCCAGAGCTCCTCAACCTGAAAGACACTGGAGGATGCCAAGGACTCAAAACCATTGAGTGGGAAAGCCAAGTTCAGACTTGACTTTTAAAGTATTCTCCTCAGGCCAGAGCCACTTCACTACCTGCAGGTTCCATTGCCACATATACAAATTTATAATCTGAAGGAAATTTGTTATAAGTGTGCAAAAGCTGATTAGATAAAACATGCACTTCTCTTGGGTGTTGCACCTCAGACTAGTCTTGCAGACCTCTGAGATTGAAATAATGGAATAATACACTAGCTGTTTATCTGTGGAATATAAAATTCTTAGAAGTTCACCAAGGTCTGATGCATAATTTAATCCTTGATTGCAAATACATTCTAGTCTCAATAAAAGAAAATAGAGAGAGGCTTTTAACAGCACACATACATACCTTAAAGCAGGTGTCAAGAGGATGGAGCCAGACTCATTTCAGTGGTGCCCAGTGACAAGACAAGGGGCAATGGGCACAAACTGAAACACAGGAAGTTCCACCTGAATATGAGGAAAAACGTCTTTACTGGTGAGGATGACAGAGCATTGGAACAGACTTCTCAAAGATGTTGTGGAGTCTTCTCTGGAGATACTCAAATCCTGCCTGGATGTGATCCTGTGCAAACCTCCTTTAGCAGGGATGTTAAACTAGGTGATCTCCAGAGGCCCCTTCCAATCCCAACCATTCTGCCATTATGTGGAATCATAGAACACTACTGCAATCTAGTTCAGAGGAATTAGAACTCAGCAGTTTGAAAGCCATGATTAGTATACAAGTTTCATTACTGCTGACTACTGTTTCATTATTTCCTGAGAAGGAAAAACTATAATTTAAAATACAGTAGTACAAAAAACAGAGAAAATGAAAGCATTTTTCTCAAAGGTGTATGATTACAAGACAACTGTATCTTGAGATTGTAAAAATGCAGAGTTTTCTAAAACTTAATTAAGTAAAGTCCAAGTGGTAGAGGAAAACCCGAGTGGATAAATGATCTTTATTTTGGACCCTGCAGTGTTAGCCTATAGTTTCTTAAAAATTGGTATTCTGTGTGGTTGGTGTGCTCAAGAGGTAAAAATAGAGGCAAATTTCAACAAATCTGCCTTCACTTCTGCAAGTTAACTATATAAAATTTCCTTAAAAGCAGATGATTATTCTGTGTAACCAGTACTTTTCTGTCATGATTTATTTTTGAAATAAAATATGGCTGCTATTCTATCTTCAGTATATGGTATATTTAAATAATGGGAACTGTAAAACAGAGGTGGGGGAAAATATTAAAAAGAAGGAAAATAACTTTTCCCTTTGAGTTCTAGGGGTCCCTAGGGTTTGCATTTCAATCTCCAAAAGGAAAAATTGACTTCCTATCCCCAAGGGAAACAAGAAAACCCATTATCTTTGCTAGAAAATAGGAATAGTTTAATATTTTTCAATTTTAGCCAAGTGGTTCATTCTGATTGTTAATCAGTACATTGTCCAGACCATTGTTCTATCTTGAAATTTTCTATCAAGGCTCCAGTTTTCATATTTCATACTGTCAGACTTATGCTAGTAGACAGAGCGTATATTTTCTCATTTTCATCTCAAAATGTGCAAATACTAGATAACAGAGTAGTAGCCACAGCTCTGATCTTATGTCTGGCTGATTATTGGTTTGGACACTGCTAAATTTAAAATCCTTGTAACTACACAGGCTTCTCCATGTACGTTATTTTGCTACGACTTTATTTCTTTCTGTAGCTTTTCCTTCTGTTTCATTTATTAAGTATCAGACACTGTATTATCCTGTGGTTTTTTTATACATTGAATATTATATATTGAATACCATCTAATTTTAAGGGCCTTTAAAAAATACATACACTTGTAAGTAACCTGTGGTTGAATTTGTTCCATCTGTACAATCTCTGACATTGAACAAGTCACACATGAGGTTCAAACATGTACTCCAACGTACACCAGGAACTGTTGCTTGTCATCAGCAGTAACTGAAAAAAAAATTTCTACCTTCCCAGACCCTCTTGGTGATGCCTCTATCCCCAGCTGATGCAGCTAAAATTGAGAAGCTTTCTGTTATCTCTTAAAGATTTAGAAATATGCAGAAAAGAACTTGGGGCATTTCATGGAGCTGTTCCAGCATTAGTGGGTGAGGAGGACATTGGTTCTTTCCAGTTCCCTCCACTGAACACAAGTTAAAATAAATAAATAAATGCAAAATTTTATTAATAGCACCCAAAATAGGCAATGCAGTTCTAAGTGTTTGGAAAGACATACGTATAGGTCACTGAAAAGCCATACTTTATCTACTCACAGTAGGGTCATATATTTAAAGTCTTGTTTGCAGAATATGACAGATTTAACAGTTAACTTCTCCTTTCACATCATTAGTTCTTTCTTCTAAACTCTAACTTTTTTCATTCTTTCTACCTAAGGGTCAGTCTGATCACCTGCCTCACTAGTTTGAAGTCAATTCCCTTCAAGTAGCTACAGGAAGCCTTTTCGTTGCAATAGAAGTAATCTCCTGCACTTTAATAGCTAACAAACTATTACCTACTTCAGTGAAGTTTAGAACTCTTATTCTGTCTTTGATGCCTCTTTATCATATTTTAGTCAGAAAATGATCATTTGGTGATCCTTTTATGTTAATCTATATATTACATGGAAAGTTAATGCAAACAGTTTCTAATTATATGTATATTATTAGAGCTCTTAACTGAGATGAGAGTCAACAGCAAGCAGTGTTAGTGACAGCAGATTTAAGATGTCAGTTCAAAATCTTTCTCTTACACAGGTATGAAAATATAATTTTTTTTTCTGCACAAATTGTAACAATACACAAAGTACAAAAAAAAAAAAAAAGCTACATCATCTGGCCAGAAAAATATTTAATATTTTACTCATTTCCATAAAAAACAGAATTTGTATCAGAACAGAGACAATCTTAGGCTATAAATCCAAGAGTGACATCTATATTCAAACCACCTGCAGTGTGGTAGGAAGGCAACAGCACCACTGGCCTGTGGTAAGCCTCCTGCTCTAATTCCTTGATGGCCAAGGGCTATAAAATGTGTATCTCACTGCTAGTCTGTTCAGTTGTCAAAAGGACTTGGTGATACTCTAGAAAAAGTATATTCCTCCCACCTTTCTTGTTCAGTATAGAGAGACAGCAAATTAAGACCTTCATCCGTGTTTCATAAAGGAAGAAACAAATATTCTGTTCATCCATGTGTTAGGGAGGACCATTGAAGGAATAGCTTTCAATGTCTGGTGTATATAAAGCTGCATATGAGCAATATGAAGCCAAGCATTATAAGTGAAGTTGTGAAAAGAGTGTTGTATGCCTACAATGTTACTGGTTACAACTGCAGTATCATCTTTTGGCTTTCCAGACAATTCCCTATCTGCAGAAATATTGTCATTGAATATAGAGACTGTACTTTTATGATGAGGCCATATTCCTTCTAAGAAGCAAGTGTTCTCTTCCATGCACATGCCTTCAGCACCCATACAGACCTTTTTCAGATCTGGTACCTTCAAAATGAAGGAAACTGAAGAAATTATGGAGGTGAAGAAAGAACTCCAAGAAAATCCTGGTCAAGAGCAACAGATCAGGAACAATAACTCCAGTAATGGGCACCATTATAAAAGGTTTCCATCCAGTGAAACTAGAAACATGGGAAAATATGAAATATAGGATTCTCATTCTTATATCAGGTAATTATTTTACACTGATTTAAGGCATAAGAAGGAAAACATTCCCTCTAGTATGTCTTTCATGTGGATGTGGAAATCCACACCACTATTCTACTTTTGTCCAGTACTTTTCTTATTTCAGTGAATATATAATATTAGCTAGATTTATGAGGACTAGAGAAAGAGCACATAATTATTTATGCTGCACTAATGAAGTAAACAGTTTCCTTAGAATGTACTGAGTCCATTCTTAATTTTCTTTTCTTAAAATTTAAAAAATCTGCTTATTTTTTCCTTCCCTACAGTGGCTTAACTTCAAAACAAATCTCACCCTTTTGTATAGTTTATCTTTTCTTCTTCATCTTTTTGATCTCTGCTTTATATCTAACATCTAATGCTGACCTTCATTTAAAGTCTGTACTGTGTTAGGTCTTCCCCTCACAAATAGTGCTGAGAAGTGGATTTTAACAAAGTAAAGGATTTCTTTTGCAGCAATCCATTAACTTTACAAAGGACACAAAAAGCTGCTTACACTAATGAATGTCACTGAAGAGATAAAAAAGAAAAGCACTTATTTCTTCCAATTCAGAACATATGTGTAGCTTTGTCATCTCAAGGCCACTAATCAAGTTTCTGTCAGAGATATGAAAAATGGAAATTGTTTAAAAATGAAAATTGACAGGAAAACCAGATCTTTTAGAAAGGTGGTCTCTCTAAGGATTGGTATGAGGATACCTGCATAACAATGATTGTGCAAATGAGGTAGTATCTTTTAGTATCAAAGGAATTTTTTCAGTGTGTCAAACCTGTCAGTCACAGAATCATAGAATCATTTAGGTTGGTAAAGCTTTCTGTGAGGAACCAATTTAACTCTGATTACTGTCTCAACATTGTCTGACTAGAGGTATGTGGGGGAGGGGCTGCACATGTGCCACTTACAGGAGGCAACTTGGAGAAGATGGAGGCTGTCTCTGAGGAGACTTCGCCTGACCACCATTTCACCTCTCCTATGGAATAGGCAGTCAGGATACGAGGGGGCTGCCAAGTGTCCTCTGGGAAGGCTCTCCAATCAGGTGGCAAAATGTCTCCACCAATGGACTGCCATCGAACCTTTGGATGGCCAGTGGTCTCCTGCCAGTGAGCAGACCTTGGGAGGGCCAGGGGTTATAAAAGCAACTGCGTCACAAGTTCTAGAGAGTTCTCTTCAGTTCCCTCCAGAGAACTCTCTGGTGTTCTCTCAGTGCTCTCTTCAGTGTGTTCTCTTCAGTTAGTTCTCTCTGGCTTGCTTGTCCTCGCCCTCCTGCTGGACGCCTGGCTGAACACCTGGCTTGCTACCAACCACCTCTGAACCTCGAGTCTAGCCTGTGTTCTGCCCTCACTGCATTCCTGCTCGACACCTCCACCTGCTCGTTCCTGCCTGCTTCATCCTCACCTGAACCACCTGCTTTCCAGCCTGCTTCGCTGATCCAGCCCACTGCCGCGATCCCGCTGCAACCCTGTCCAGGGTCCTGTACCTCCTGCCCAAGTACTGACTCACCTCGTGTCCGGCCGTCCGGGAGCCCTGTCTTTAGAGCTGCGCCTCCCCGAGCCCTGGGCAGGCTCCCACAGCAGGGAGCGAGCACAGTCTGCGTGCCAGTGGGACACCGACAGCACACCCTGAAGTCCTGATGGTAACCCTCACCTTCTTTCTGTCTCCCCTCTCTCTTTCCCCATTCTTTTTCCTCTTCCTTCCTCCTTTCCTGCCTGTTCTCTTCTTCTTTAGTAAAACAATGCATTTTTCTTGTTTCAATAAACGGTTCTCAGACATAATATTTGCCTTGTTTGGCTTGGTTCCCTCACAGATCATTTGCGTCAAAAGAACTCTCCGCATTTCCCCACAGTGGAATGCTACAACTTCTAAGAGCACCAAGACTAATGTTAACCCAGCAATGCCAAGTCCACCACTAAGCCATATCCCTAAGCACCACATCTACATGTCTTTTAAATACCTTCAGGGTTGGTGACCCAGCCACTTCCCTGGGCAGCCCATTCCAAAGATTAATAATCCAACCTAAACCTCCCCTAGCACAATTCGAATCTGTTTCCTCTTGTTCTATTGCTTGTTTTTTGAAAGAAACTGACAACCACATCACTAAAATCTCAAGTAGTTGTAGAGTGATAAGGTCTCTTTCAAGTATGAAAAATATACACTAAATTGTGCTCTTTTCTCTGTCTGACCTAATCTGAGGAAGGTTAGAAGTTACACACTCAAAATATTTAGAATTCCATTTCATATTTTCACTTCACTATTGTTAATAGCTTACAATAGAAACACTGGTACAGGCAGCAAAGTATATGTGGGATATGTTACCAAAAGTACTATAAAGAATATTTAATTTTTACATATGCAAGCAAAAAATTGTTTTTAAGGAAAAGAAACAAATTTAAAAATTTAGTTAGTTTGGGAAACAAACTCTTATTCCTACTAGAGCTGAAATTTAGTCCTTCAATTTTACATCTTAATGACCTACTGCTAAATGAGTATGAATATATCAAAATAGCAATATTAAGACAAAAGTAAAAAGCTCAGTAAAGGACTTAAAGCAGACTTTTCTTCAAGTAAATCATAAGTCCTAGATAACTAAGAACATTTTGTTTTAAGCTGTTCTGGTGTCTTAAGTGTCAGACAAACCTGTGTTATCTTCTGGATTCTTCATTCCTGAGAGGACAGAAAACAAGGAATCACTGTTTTGGTATGGAGTATGTAGAAAAGTATTGATGACATAGTGGTCACTTTATAAGAATGCTTTTCCATAAACAAAAATCAACATCTGTTTCAAGCAGTTCCTAGACTACTTACCATCGTGTAACAACTGAGCAGATTATATGATATACTGCAATTCTTTCTTATGCACTCAGTTCCTAAAACTGCCTTAGGAAAGCCTCTATTGATTCAGACTCCATTATTCCCAACTTAATACCATCAATGTTTGAATGTTCAAAACTATTGTCAGAACGGGATAATGAAGACTCCATTTTCCACTCTGTAGAAGGGAGGTGGTCACTGCATCAAGCCTGGTTTCAGGAGGAATTTGGACAATGCTTTCAGGCACATGGTGGGATTCGTGGTGTGTCCTGCACAGGGTCAGGAGTTGGACTTGGTGATCCTGATGGCTCCCTTCCATCTCAGCATATTCTGTGATTCTATGAAATGTTTTTCCAAGGTTGGTTGGTTAAAGTAAGTGAGAAATTACTTGTGCTTAAACTATCCACCCAATAGATAAACCAGCACATTTTTGATGAGTGTCTAGTAAGAAAGGGAGATAGCAGCTGAATATACAGTATAAATCCTTACTAGAAGAAGCACAGGACAGTGATCCCTTTGGAAGTGACAGAGTTTTACCAGGAAGCCACATCCAAAACTTTCCAGAGATGCTTTAGTTCTGGCTTTTTTTCTAATATCTTTTTGGATAGTGAAACAGGCAGTGAGAGATAATTTGATCCTCAGAAAAGAAAAGCATCAGAATGAATAGTAAAAACTGTGAATCTAGATAAAGCACCTCATTACCTAAGGACATAATTTAAAAAATGGTTTGAAAAGCAGTGGTATCCTTACATTTGCAGGAAGGGAGGCTGTGATTAGTACTGATGCTGGACTTGATTGATTGGTTGCATTGCAGTTTCATCTCCTCTTTTCCACGCGGTATTCTATCAGGATGTGTCTCACCCTTTCTGTGTTCAAAACTGTCAGAAGAAAAACAAATACTCTTTGACTGTTACACTAGTGGTCCCCAGTGATCCTCTTAACTGGATGTGAGATTAAGATGCTGGAATTTGCTGGGCGTTCCCTTCATTCTCTACAAGATCTTCAATTTGGTTTGTAAGTACCCATAATAAATTTTCTGATATAATAAACCAGGGGTCCTTCATTCAGATACTGACTGGCAAATCAAATTACTTTCCTGAAGTTGCTCAGAAAGGAGTGGAATGCATTTCCCAATCATTTCCTAAGGACAGAATTGCCTCTGTTTCTACAGGACAGGAAAATGGCTTCAGTATGTTATTCAGCTCATCCAGACAAACTTGTGTTTTGGTTAGAACTGAAATAAAATGTATTTGATCTCTTGAAGCTACAAATAGACCTGAAATGTGGAATTAAAGGAGTATGGATCTAAGAAACTCACTAAAGCATCTCTTCTACCATTCAATGACAGTTCAGAAGGAATCACTGGAACTGACAATAGGAATGGAGTTTTTGTACTCTTCTCCTCTATCCCTTCATCTTAAGGCTCATAGCAGGTTTCCACGGGTCCCTACAATCTATAAACTATTCACAGTCAGTCTGGAAAGAATGAGATAAAAAGCACATGAAAATATAGAGTGAGTGAGACAGAATAAGCAGCACCTTTGTCTTCCTCCCTTACAGAAAATAAAGACTGAAGTTGTTCCTGAGGTCCTGACTCCGATGATTAACGACAAAATCTCACGCTTTCGAGGTCCAAGTACTTTCCTGAAAATGTTAAAAAAGAAGTGCTTCATACACAGAATCTTAACAGGTGAAGGAAGAGTGGCTTTTTCACTTTCTCTAGAAGTATCGGAAAGAAATCTAGAGGTAGAAGCAAGGCACTGAGGAAGGCAGAACCACTGTTCTGGTGAAGTTCATTAAGAGCTGTTTCTTCATGACGCAAAATTTTGGAGAAAGAATGCAAAGAATACTATAACATTAAGAACAAAAAATAACTTGCTTTCTCTTGGAAATATAATTATTTTTTGAAGGTATGAATAAGGAATGCAATTTGCTGAAATGTAGGTTTATGTGGAATTGTGCTGTCAAAATCCCTTTACAGTAAACACCATTGTAGCATCTTTAAAGCATGAAAAAAGGTATCAAAAGCATCAGATACATGTCCATGTCCTGAGACCTCCTTAGGGACAAAGGATAAGTGAGATGGTTTGTGGAGAACAGCTGATGTGTCCTGAAAACTGAGCCATAGTCCTAAGAAAGTTTCCTGATCAGACATGCTGTGTTCAAGGTTGTGAGAAGTGATTCTATCAGCAGGTGTTTGCTGAGTTCCAGTAAATCCTGAAATATCAACACGTTCTGAAATTTGCACCATGTTAGGCATCTTAGTCAAAATAATGAATAAGCACTGACATCAGTGTTCATATATGTTATTTGCACATGCAGCTCTACACAGTTAGGGCTTCTCTATTTCAAAATCCTTCAAAGTCCAAGAGAAACTGGTATTTTTTCTGATAATTTTTTTATTTCTTCTGTAGAAAGAAATTTCACAAGATGCTCAAATAATGACCTATACAGATGATCTATTTCCAGAGAGAGAGAAAGAGAAAACCTTAATGACTTTCATTTTTCCAAAAATGTCTTTATTCAATTGGTTTTGCTTTCCTGTCTGTTTATATTTTCCTTGTTTATACAACAAAACAACATTAGTTGTTCTCTTATCCAGTGGTAACTTTTTCTTTGGCTAAAACATGTATTTTTTTTTGTATTTTCTTCATTTGAATATAAATTTTTCAAAGACAGAATATCAGTCTTTTTTCTTTGTCTCTCTCATAATCACCCCCAGATCTAATAAGCTTCTTTAGGAAAAGAAGTCCAAACTATTCATACCCAAAGGAAATTGAATTTCCTGCACATTTACAGGAATATATATGTACACACTTCTGCCATTTATTGAAGGTATAAGGGGAGTTTCCCTTGCTGAACACCCACCTGTCTCCTTTATTTGCCTCATCTTTTTTTTCCTAAATTGTTATGTACTAGCTCAACTAAGAATACCAGGAGAGTATGGTAATTATCCTACTTTCATCAAATGACAGATGTTTCAAATGCTCAGCCCTCTCATGCAGGGTTGGATCTGGGAAAATGCATCAGTTTTAATGCAACTGCAGTTAGGTAGCAAAGACGCAGTATAACTTTGGTAGAAGAAAAAATTCTTCAATTTCTATACTTTAATACAAGGGATTTTTTGCAGGGCTTGTTTTGTCACTATAAACAGGTATTTCAATTAGAACTGTTAGGTCTTATTTATACTTGCCCTTGAGATAAGATACTTAAAAGAATTAGTTTTGTCCTCCTTTCCAGGAAAATATTTTGACTGTGTTCAAGGTAGAGTAGTGCCTCTACTTCATCAGAGATGAGGTATTTTGTTATATTCAGTGGTTCCCCACTAGTAGATTCATGTCATTACTCCAACTCCAGCCACAAAGGAAGCACAGAGGAAATCATTCTACTTCAAAGATACCTTCTGCCACATTTGTCACTAAGAATTGTGCTTACCACTTCATGCCCTCAGGGAGAAGTAGATTCCTCTACAGATCTGATGGATCCCATGTGGTTTTTCCCAGCAGGAGAAAACCACTCATTTATGCTGATCACTTGCTAATTTTGCAATGCGAACACAGACTGATCACCATGGGACTCATAGACCTGCAACAATTTATTGCCATGATCTGTGGGGCTAAAAGAAAATTCTCACGCTTGGATTGGAAAAGGTACCACATAAAGTGGTTCAGCTTGCTACAGGGAAAAGTACTCTAGGATATAGCCACACAATTGCAGCTGCAGATTTGTCTCACAGTCAGCAAAAGCATAGAATTCTGTAGGAATTCTTGTATCCATACTGGTTACTATTACTGCATGTCAATCACCATGTCTAGGCTCTTTTTGTGTACTCATTGCATTCACAGAACAATCTAACATAAAACGGATTCTTTCTTTAGAGGCCACTTGTATGAGTATTACCTGGCTACTAGTTTTAAAATTACCTTTGCTGGAGTAGTGTGACACAAGGAGCTAATTTTTAAAATATCTTTTGGTCCAGTTTCAGTATCCTGTTTGGAGAACTCTCATTTTTATCAATATAAACTTTTAACTTGTGTTTTAGGCTAACATGATGACAAGAAAAACACAAAAACTTCGGATCTTCAGTTTAGCATTTGGCTCACAAATTTAGCAAGTGTAAAGTAATGGTATTATGTAGCCAGAAAAAAGTTTAAAAATATCTGACTGATGCATACAGGAGAATTCCTTTGACAGACAGTACTAGTGGACCAAACAGTTGTAATGCAAAAATGCTTTACTTTTACTGTACTACTGATAGATGTAATTGACCTTCAGTATAATAGTAATTCAGGTACTAGGACACGTCTAAGTAGATTTACTTATGTTATTGCCCAGAGAGATTTTCATTTAGTATACTTAGTCTTCTGCTGCTTATTTTTCCAACTGAATGTTCTTAAAAGGAAAGGACCAAAGCTGGAATTCAGTAAAAATATCTAAGGACTTAATTGTTTTACATGATCAATACCATGATTTACCACCTCAGCATCTACTGGAAAAGCAGTGTGACATGGCACAAGAAATCCAGGAATTTTCTGGAGACTGTTAAAGCCAATTGATGATGATTAATTAACAGATTAGTTGTTAATTGCTGGATTAGCTAGGGAGATGCCCCTAGTTGAACTGGTTACTCATAAATGAAGAGGAATGGATGGATATTGTTAAAGTCTATGGAAGACTTGACAACAGGAACTATGAAATTGTAGACTTTCTGAGAAAAGTAAGACAAAAGGTAGGGTCACAGTCTTGGACTTCAGGAGACCAGATTTGGGGTTGTTCAGGGATTTCTTGGGGAAAACAATGGGAGAAGTCCTGGAGGCCAGTGGGCCCGGGAGACCTGATCTCCTCAGAGCACAGTAACAGACCATACTTTGAAGGTGGCCGTTATCCTCTGAGATTGTTCTGTCTTGTCTTTGAAGATCCTGGTGACAGTGGGAGTTTTCTGACAACAGAAACCAAGTGTCACACCCATATTCAAAAAGGGAAAGACAGAGTATCTGGGGAACAGTGAATTGTCCGCCTTGTCTGGGTGCCCAGAAAAATGTGGTGCAAATTCTACAGGAAGCCATTTCCAAGCAGACAGCTGCCAAGAAAGTGACAGGAAACAGTACAGATATAAAAAATCAAGTCATTGATCAAATTGAGTGTTTTCTAAGATGAGATCTGGTTGTGTGGGTAAAGGGAGAGCATTGGATGTTTGCAACCTTGATTTTAAGAAGGTTTTTCACATCATCTCTCATATTATCTTACCACCAGATTGTTAACATCCTGAGTGGAGAGTGGAGCTGTGAGGAAAACTGGCCCAACTAGTGAACTTAAAAAGTTTCAAGTCAGTGTGGGTGGTAGTCATCAGGTGTTGATACCAGGACTGTTTCTGTTTAACACCTGTAATTATGGTCTGATGCAAAAGAATGCAACCTCAGTAAATACAAAGGTAAATCCAAGTTGAGGGCTGTGAGTGATATGCTGGGAAATAGGGCTGTTATACACAAAGCCCGTGGGAGCTGAGGATTGAAGGTAAGTCACCCAATTAAACACACCTTCCGGAGCACAATATTTCACTCACAAAGATATTTTTAGTTCCAGTAATTATCAATTTGATTTTTCTTCAGCATGACCAAAATAAAATTCTGAAAACTATTGTTCTTAACATCCTCATGACAATTCTCCTCATAAAGAACCCATTTTACTTTTGTGATATAGATTATGTGATCTGCTAACATTTTCCCTAATAATTTTGAAGAATTTTTCCAATTTCTACCACATTTAGCACAGAAGTAGAGGTCTCACAGCTATTAAGGTCCAACAAGTTTCATGAAAACAGGCACAGGAGTAGAAAGAGTATTGTCACTACTAAATAAAAAAAGTTCAGTTACAGCTCAGCAGTGTTGCCAGGGACATGGAAGATAAAAGCTTTCCTGGAGGAGAAAAAGAGGTAAGGATGAAAGTTAAGGTGCTACCAGGCAAGACTGGAGATGAAGTCTGGATTAACAGTTTGAGAAACAGCTAGAAAGTCTGTGGAATATATTCACACAAAATTTACCTTAATGGGTTCTGCTCCTCATATCTTGGAATTGGAAGTTTAAAAACTTGTAGAACAAAGTGAGGATAAGAATAGACACAATCTAAGCTTACAGAATATGTGAGTAATTGTCAAAGCAGAAACAAAGTACTCCCACCTGTCCACAAACAAAAATAACAAAGCCATTGTCATAAATCTGGGTAGGCATCCTGATATTTCACAGAATCACAGAATATGCTGAGTTGGAAGGGACCCTCAAGGATCATTGAGTCCAACTCCTGCCCCTGCACAGGACACCCCAAGAGTCACAGCATGTACCTGAGAGCATTGTCCAAATGCTTCTTGAACTCTGTCAGGCTTGGGGCTGTGGCCACTTCCCTGGAGAGACTGTTCCAGTGCCAAACCACTCTCTGGGCAAATTTGCAATATGTGATGACTGCAGAATCCCAACATTGAAAAACTTATTGAAAGAAGAAATAATTGATATTACTCTTAGGGTCTCAGTATGATAACATCGTGTGAAATGAAAGTGGCAATACTTACACAATTTAAATATCAGTAACTTCGAGACATTACTACTGAACTTTGATAAACCAGTATCACCTCTTCCAACCTCTTCTAATGCAAATCTTCAGGACTGGAGAATATTTGATTTAATCATAGTATTTCTGTCCTTAAGGGAGGGAAATGATAATCTATGCAAGAAGAGTGCTGCAATCTATAGCCGTTACCTGGGATTCTACCTTTTATTAGACGCTACTCTCAAAAATAAAAGCCACAAAAAGAAAACCAAACCAACCAACAAACAAAAAAATCCATATAAAACCCCAAACTGTTCAGAGTTCTGAAACCACTTATTATTTTTCCATCACACAGCAGCGTAGATTTTTTGATCCTTGAAAAAATCTCTATCTTCCTCTGCATGTTTCAATTCTTTACTGCAATGAGAGCAAACTTTCGTCTTTATGGTCTACTAGATAAGATGTAGCAGCTATGAAAATGTATTTCAAATATCAGACACTTTTTCTGATGAAATGAAAAGACAGCTTGATTCAAAAAAAACACAGAAGTTTTTAAGCTCTGCCAATTCCAGTGTCCTTAGTCCCTGCTAATTTAGTTGTTGTCCATGATGAGATTCATCTATTTTTTTTTAATGGAATTCTTGGTTCAGTGGGCAATTGTAGGGTTAAAGCTGCATCTGCAGCTTCATTCTGGGAAATGCCTACCCTTTTTGTGCACCCGTAATGAAGCATGCTTATTATTCTATGTTAGAAACACTGCAGCTATCAAGATGGGAGCAGCAGATGTTTTCAGAAAGGCCTAGGGACCAGTAAAATGAGCAAGATGAAATTAGGGACTTTGAAGGAGGAACCCAGAACAAAGATCCTTAATTCCTTAAGGTTTTGCTTCAAAATAAATACCGAGGCCACTTCTTAATTTCATACTGCAGGGTTTGAACCCCTACACCTGTCCCAAGACATTTCATACCATCTTAGCTGATGACATCACCTCAACTTGTGATAAGAAAACATTTGCAATGAAGCAAAAAATGATCTTACATAACAGAATGCTTGATTGCCTTTCGTTGAAACATTTTCAACTTTCTCCATCTCAAAACTTAACTTTTACTGGTTTGAGTTAGTTTTCAATACTAATGTTTGAGGCAGTCTTTATGAAAGGAGATATATTCACATGACATAATGGACCACAGAATTTTATTTAAAGCTCCTTTTCACTGGGCTGGTGTAGGATGATCAATGAGTAAAATGTCAGGAGAAATTCCCTAATATGAGTCAACCTTAGATGCATACTTCTCACATTCTTAAACATTCCTTAGAAAGCCTATCAGCAGTATTTCTGTGCTGAATTCAAGCCTCGTCTGCATTAGTAAGTTCACACTGGTGTAATTTACTTGTTGTTACTTCCCAGTGAACCTGCACTGATATATTTTGAGCATGCTTTCCTAAGACTTTCAGTATTAACCCCCTCAGAACAATATTAGAGTAGATTTCTTTAAAGATAGTAAAAATAAAGGTCAGTCTAAGCAGAATAAAATAAAAGTAGGAAAAAAAAAATCCTTGACAAAACCCCTAATGTAACCAGATGTTTACTGAATGAGGTAGTAAAGCATTCTCATAATTCTGTCCTTCTTCATTTCCAATAGCCGGTGGTAAGCCTAGTATCCTGTAGAGGGATGTGTTGTCACTCACATTAAATGCTCTAATTGTAGATGTCCTCAATGCTCGCTTAGCTGGGTGCATATAGTCAAGTGCCAGGGAGGAGTCAAGGATGAGTGTGGACAGCTCACACGATCTGTTCTGTAGACATTCTAGTCACACACATGTGGCAGGTCCTGCATGAGGTACCGTGAACACAACTGACTCTAGAAGAGAGAGAAGAAGGAACTGCCTGGATGCAAACGTCTGCAAATCATTCAGTGTGTGGGTTATTCAGGCACTCAGATGTGTGTTTTTCCTAGTGAGGACATAATTTATTTATTTGATGCATTTTTTGATGTCTTTTTGGGCCGAGATACCTGATTCAGTACTGTTTTTCATGAAATATTCTTGAAGACACAGAACATGGGATTTTTTACTCAGATTTGTCTAGATGATGAAAATACCAGATGACATGAAAACACTGAAAGAAACACTGTCTCTAAGGAGACAGAATTAGATATGTTTCTAATAGTGTTGCACATCAAGGTAATTATTGCAACATAAGTAAATAATATTTCCTAGTATTATAAAATGCTACTTTTTAAAATTAAAGTTGAGATTCTGAAGGACAAAAGAATAGACATTTTCTAGGAAAAAAAAATCAAAAAGAGAAGATGTGGTGAAGCAGTACAATTCGATACTTGCTTGAAATCTTAGGGGTGAGGCACATTAGGAAGTGTCAGACAAGCAAGTCCTCACCCATGAGATATATGGCCTCTGGTCAATTTTAGTGGCAGTCCTGAGTTCC
Organism: Atrichornis clamosus; assembly: GCA_013400975.1. Lineage (NCBI taxonomy): Eukaryota > Metazoa > Chordata > Aves > Passeriformes > Menuridae > Atrichornis > Atrichornis clamosus. Next base: position 18,405 of record WBMZ01014664.1, read on the forward strand.
AAATATTCCCTTCCAAATTTGTTGTAAAGATAACTGAATTAGTAGAACAAAACTGTAACATCTTCACCATGTATGGCAAGAGTGAATGATAAGAAGGTTAATTAGTGTCTACAGCAATTCTGACAAATGAGAAATAAATGGCTCTAAATGATGTGCCTGAGTTTCTGCCCCTCCATTAAGTTGCAAATTATAATTGTGTTAAAATATGCTATGATTTATTAACATGTTGGTATGATTTTTCAAGGTTTCTAAGTAGAGTGTAAGAGACTGAATCCCAAGAAACACTATTTCCTCTGTTCAGTCTTACAATGACAGAAATGGAAAGAAAATGCAAACATAGCACTGAAGGCATCACACTGCTTTCAAAGACCTGGAGTAAACAGACTAAGGAAACTAAAGGCCTCTACCTTTCAATAGCAGGGGTTTTTTTTAATTTAATAGTATGCAATTATCCCCCAGCAAATCCCACTACAGGTTGAAAATTTGGAAGTAGAGCGGGTACTGTTAGGCTGATTTTTTCTACCCAAGAAAACAGTAGTGTTTCTTATGCCATTTGCTCTTATGCTTTTGCTCTGAATGGTCTTCTGCTTGACTTGAAAGAGTCAGTTTACCCAAAGCTTAGTTTCTACGCACTGAAATGACTTGCACTGATAGTCCCTGACAAGACAATGCAGATTCTGGACTCCCTCTTCAGTGAGTCGTAAGTTAGTGTGGGTTTGGCAACAGATGGAAGAACATTTCTTGGACAGTTGCCTAGCTGCCATCCCATGCTTCTTTGCACATACACATATTTAGAGAAGCATGTAATCAGGACTTTTGTCTAAGTGCTCTTTAGTGACATGAAATCACATTTGCTTGGTCTGGTCTTTCTCAAATTTGGTCGGCTGATTGCTGTACTCATCCAGAGTCCATACCTGTTTGACACAAGGAGTTGCAATATTGAGCAGGCCAAACACATTCTGGTGAAGCCGTTGACAGACTGTGACTCGTCAGCCTAGGAAATCACTATGAGAAGAGGAAAAAACGCTACATAAAAAACCCAAACAAACAGAAAAACAAAAAGCAGAAAAATCTGGTGTTTTACAACACAGGCATTTGAAGCATTTGCTCAAGGGAGTAAAATATGAAAAATATGAAACTATATTGTCACCAATATTAATTTTAATGAGTGCTCAGGTAAGGCCCTGTAGCTGTAAATAATTGGAAATATCTACTGGTTTAATTTTGATAGGTACATTAAAGCAGGTATAAATGGATTTTTAGGTACTTAATATGATTATCCCTTTTTCAAAGTTACAGGCAGAAAATTGTCATGCAATTCATTCCACATCAGGTAGTTTTGTTTTTGTTTCTAGGAAATTATGCATTCCTCTTAAAAAGTGCAGTTTGGGTTTATTTTTGCTTTCTGGTACATGGAAGGTTCTCTCCGGGTAAGGGCTTCCAACAGAATATTATCTGGAAGTATATGTTTCTGTTGTTTCATATAGTTTTGAATTTTAGTTAAATATTTATACGTTTTCTATTAAAAATGTTTATATCCATTTGCACTTAAATTTAGGGGGAAAGTTAAGAAATAGGCTTTTCAGCTATCAAAAAGAATGTATAAAATATAAAATCCAATATATTAAAATATATTTGCAAAAAAAAGAACACAAATCTAATGAATTGTAGATATTTTAAAGCAGGTAAGCTTAGACTTAAATTGTATATATTTAAAACATACCAATAGAAGGAATCTAGGACATATTTACCTACTTTCAAATTGCACATAAACAGCCTTGATACTTTTCTTGAAGTTCTCACATAATGACATGAAATACAACTCCATATTCCACATCATGTGAATTAAGTAAAGTTGCAAGGGTTGTTATTTTCAGTGCAGAAACATGTGGCATTCAATGTTCATCACTGTGGGCATTGCCATTTTAAAGAGAACATATTTGTCCTGCTCATAACATTTGGAAAACATCTGAAAGACTGTCTCATAAGCACTGATTAATTTACTTTCCTTGTCTGCAGTTACTGTAAAAAAAAAAAAAAGCCAAACAAACCACTTGCAAACAAAATAAAACAAACTCCCCAAATATTAGCATATAGATATCACATTCTAGTTACCAGCATATCTAGACATGTTGCTGCACATTGGAAGAGTTCTTTCCAAAGCAGCTGGTATGAGTTATCCTGTCATCGCAACTACAGGCAGGATATCTGCCAATATCGATAAAAAAACTGCTACAAATGATGGTCAGGCGTGTGAAGATCCAGCAGGCAAAGCACAACAAGCCTAGCCCTGAGATGTTTGTCTCTTGTTCCTATGCAAAGCACCGTGCATTTGAAGTTACCTACTCCACAGCAAAGGACAATGTTGTGTCCATTCTGGGTGGTAATAGTTATAAAAGGAGCCACTTGGCCAAAGCAAGAGAAACAACTGGATATTTGGAAAAGAGAACCTCGGTGCTTGACCTCTGGTGCCAGAATCGCTATTGCTTCCAGCTGGCACTCATTTTTATCACAAAATGTGCTGCAAGAAAAATCCCACAGTGCATGGAACTGGAGTTAAGGCAAGGAAGATAAAATAACTGCCCATGAGGCTCATCAAGAGAAATCTTGCTGTGATTTTGAGAGCAGTGTGAGCTGGATGTACATGTGAGCACAGTTATGGCTCATTTATCAAGTAATGAACCATCACACGATGTGATGAAGCTCCTACTTCCTATCAACTCTACACAAATTGAAGAAGCCCTATAACAGATTTTGTTTCCTCATGCTTTTTTTTTCTTGTTTAAACTTCTTTTACTTTGAAACATTGCCTATTAAGCAGCACAAACATCTCCTATGTTAACATGATTACACTATTCATGAAATGAAGCTTTCACAGGCTGCTGCCATAGAAATCATATATTTAGGTTTGAAATTACTGCAATCAGATTGTACTGCAGTTTTAAATCCAACAGAAGATAGATGCATTTTCCTCCTATTCCTCAAAAACAGAATTCACTACAGAAAACAGCTATCTCAGTAAATGACCACAATGCTAAGTGCGCAGAACAAGTAAGATTTTGTAAATAACACACTTAATTTCCCTTCAAAAGCCAATTGCAAATGTTGCTCTCTGTAATGGATGATACTTGTTTTGCTCACTTTTAATCTTTTCTATTAAAGAGCACGGCTGGGCAGTAGAGCTCCTATTTTCCTTGTTCTGTGTGCTAACCTCTGCAGCCAGCAGAATCCTCTAGAGAGCAGGGATGGGCAATGCCTCTGCAGAACGTGCCTGACACTGCACTAGTGGGTGACTCTCCTGTACATGCAGCGTACAAGCAGCAACTGAAAAAGAGCAGAAGAAAGGGTAAGACCAAAAGAAAGGCTGGAGAATAGCAGAACAATTAAATAGGCAAATGACAGATGTGACTGAATAAAAAACTATTAGAGAACCAGACAAAGATTACGACTTTTACTGAAACTCTGAAAAATTGACGAACTCATTATAAGACTAGTTAAAAGGACATTTCTACCAAGACTGCAATGAGAAGACTGAATAGTTATTCTCAACTCATTTTACTGTTAGCCTTCCCACTAACTGGTCTAAGTTGCTGTGTTTTGAAAAGTGAAATCCTGCATTGCAATAAATCTTTAGCTCTGGAGATGCAGAGCTGTGGTACATTCAATTTCTGGAAATGTATATGAAAATTTTCTTCAAAATTCTGACCTACTTCTATAACCACGAACTTCAATAGGGACCTATCCCTGACATGTTCAGAAGATTAAATGACAAGAATATAAAAATCACTTCCTTTTTGCAGGAAAGAGCTAGGGTAAATGCTAATCTTGTTTCTCTCTCATAAGTGCACCAGAAATAATTAATTATGTTATGTTGCAATAGTCTCCCTGTCTGTCAGAGAAGACAAATATCCAATTCATTGCTCAAAATTCATTACAAAAACAAACAAGGTCTCTGACAGCAATTTATAGCTTGTGACTTTAGTACTGTAGTTTGACAGCACATTCACCTTAGGTGTTTGCCTTGCATCCTCTACTTGCTTGTGCTTACCTTTAAAGTGCCCTTCATGTTGTCAAAACAACTGTAATCCAGACACCTGAATTGATCTTGGTTAAAAAACTCTTAAAGAACCATGGCTTGGGGAGGGTTAATATTACTGTGGCATATTTACAGTAATATTGACATTCCCTAAGTATTTGTTTGGGCTCTGCCAAGAAAGAGTAGAGACAGCAATGAGAAGTGGCAGGAATTTCTTTCTTTGGTGCTGCTGCCGAAGCCCTTGGCTCATCGAACTACACCTGCAGATGAGAGTAATGGGATGCTCATGTTGCACTCTGTGAAGTCTTGAACCAGGTCAACACTGCTGGAATTCAGTATAATTCACAGTATGGTTGTGTAACACACCTGCTCATCCTGCCCTGCAGTGACTGATGGAACATACTGGAGAGGGAGAGGGAGAGGGGGATTATACACCAAAACATTTAGACAAATTTGAATTTTATGAGAAGAAAGAATGCTTCATTTCCCTCATTCCATCTTAAACAACCATCAGCTAAGCATCTTGATAGTTTTAAGAAGAGCTACTTCAATCTGATCCATGATTTCTTTTTAGCCAAACATCTGCACTAATAAACCCCCACATGTGTACAGTAATGCTGTGTAACCATGATAAACAGTGATTTGTTTCTTTATTTTTTTGGTACAGAATAAAAATACCAGTACAAAGGGAGTTTTAATATCCCCATATCCCTGCAGGGAAAGGAAGAATATACCACTTATTTGTAACACAATTCTGTTCAGCTTTACAACATCAAATCCGACAGTCATCTTCCTCTCAACTACTTTTTCTGCCATCTTGGTTAGCAAAGACATGCTTCAGGGTGGCTATCTTTGACCCTCTGTTCTTCTCAATTTAAAACAAGGTTTAGTGCAACTGGTCTTGGCCATTTGCCTTCTGTCCTTTGTCCTTCTACAGGAAAATCAGGCTCCAAGTGCTCTGCCAGCTGTTCCACAAGGGAAGGTGAATATATTGGCATCTCACCTGCCTTGGAAGAGGTTATGAACGGTTAATTGTTCAAGATCCCATGCATGGAAGGCACACTACACATATAAATTATGAGTCTAGTTGCAGCAACAGAATGATAAAAGGCAATGGCAATGAGGAGCTGCTGCACAGATGTCTAATTGCTTGTATGCAACAGCTGCTGTAATTGAATTTGTGACAAGGCCCTGGCATTAATGCAATGATTCTAATGAGTGGACACACCAACGAAACATAAACGAGGAGTTCCCTCTGGCAGGACAAACCGAAACAAAAACTGCAATTAAATAACACACCAAACTAAAAAAAAGCGCCATATTAAGGCACCATAAAAAACCCTGTTTGTGCTAGCAGCATCCTAAAAGAATAGAATGTGCTTCTGTCTCCTGAGATTTAGAAGAACCTCCCTTTTTTTTTTTTTGAAAAAGTGTTATATTTCTTTCAAAAACTGAAAATTGTAAGTAGAAGAATTCTAGCTTCTGGAAATGTTCTCAGAAGAGGCCAAGTCAAGTGCTAATTATGTGGGTTCACCTAACCTCACCCATCTGAATGAAGAAGCAATCGATAGCTCCTTGGTGAAAAATGTACATTGTGGATAACTTTCAGAATACTCTTATTTTCGCTACTGATTTTCTTGACAGCCTTGTTATAATGAGAGTTCAGGTTATTTTGAATAAAAATTCTGAAAGTAGTTACTGAAATATAAGAAAAAATGACTATACATATTGTATATAAATATACATTATCTGATTTTCAGATTATGCTTCTAAATGAACGCATTTTTATTACTTCATCATTATTGGAACTGTAGTTTTTTTACACAACAGAAAGGGGGAATTCAATGAAATGCAAAAAAAAAATCAGTGAAAATGAATGAGCTAGAGTGTCCTTCCATAGATAACATCCAGGGTGTAGCTAAGTCATAAAATCTTAAGTATTATTGGTCATGGCTTTCGTAGTAAATATTTGTGATATTTAACTATCATTTTATTTTGGTGCTTGATTTTGCTTCATTGTAAAACTTTGCTTTATTTTCAAACTCTGTCAATGCCACAAGCTACATCTTATACAATTAAAAGAAAACAGCGTATTCTGTGCCCCGGCTTAAATCTATAAATAGATAATTTAATAGAAGCTTAAATATATATTTTGTTTATCATGTTTATGAAGTAATATCTATTATTCACTCATTTTTTTGTGCAAATGTTTTATTTGTTCTTATACAATAATGCCATTTCCTCTAGTAGGTGGGTGCAGCCTAAGCCCAGTACTCGGCCGTGGTGTGGTGCTGCAATCAATCTACCAGCTGGCAGTACTGCTGCTACACCTAGATAGAGAGGAGCCCCAGTTTGTACAGATTCCCTCTCCAAAATGCTGTGTCTGGCACCTCTTTTCTCATGACAATACAAATCTCAGTGCAGAAAATACATTTTTGATTACCTAGGCTGTTTGCCTGCCAATGAGTAATTAATGCTGTTATCACCTAATCAACTGTTGTTTAAATGCAGAATGTAAACGATGTCCTTGGCTTTGTTCTGTTCACTCTGAACACTGGTAGAAACAATGGGCTCTTCAATAAAATTTCCCATAGCTCACACTCTTGAAGTGTCAGTACATAGAGATTAGAAAGAAGGTGCATTATGAGAATTTACATCTTGCTGTATCTAAAGAATTAAACAATTAATATTGTGGTTTAGACATTTCCAAAGCTGCTTTTTCAAGACCTGTATAAGAACAATTTTGTTTACATTAATATTTTAATTACTGTTTAAGACTCCTTATAGTGCCTAATTATTTCGTTAGGCAATTCAAGGAATATTCAGCTCAAACCAGGAGACTGAATTTCCTCTGACATTACACAGTTAACTTTTAGTTTATGTTGCAGTCTTCTCACTTATTTCACAGGACTTCAAAGCACTGCTGATGGATTAGCCATTCCTGTGCCTTTTCTGGAGAAAACCTCGGTGCTAACAAAGGCACAGTCGGTGATAACTGACAGCAGCAGCAGCATCATCATCACTGGGGCAGCACACCCCAGACTCCTCGACACTGGACTCTCGCAGTACCCTCAAAGTATCTCCTCCGCAGGGTAAAATGCCAGCTATCAGCTGTCTGCTCAGTATGCGGCAGCACTGGACTGACTTTTCACTGTGGATCATCCTCTTGTACTCTAAGAAGCTTTTTCCACAGACCTGATAAAAAAATCGGTAGACAACACTAAGCTGTTCTTTTTTCCTTCTTTTTCCTCCTAGAAATAGAAAGACAATATCTATACAACAAGGACTCGTAGGTGGAAATGTGGAAAACCCTGAGGGAAGATCATATTTTGAAGTTCTCTCACATTTCAGCTGAGTCTTTTATCTATTGATCAGTCAGAATTAGGTCATTGTCAATCTCTCATGCTAGAAAAAAAAAACAAACCACCAAAATAATGAAAGTAACCTCTGTCATCTGAGAAGTTCTGAGGCAGAACTTAGGTCTTCAAAAACCACATTGACTAACAAATCTATATATGCCTAACAGATACTGTGTCTCTCATCTCATCAAATCATTCTGCACACTTGAATAAATGTATTCTTATACAGATGGGATTTGTTTATTTATTTATTTCTTCGGTTTTGGTTGTAGCTTTATTTTTTAATTATTTTTTATTTTTACAGAAATCTTGACCATTTCCATCTAAATTTTTTCCAGAGGAATATAAACCAGGAGCCTTTTCACCATCAAGCATACAGACAGTTACTGCTGAGAGCTTCAGATCAGATCTGTCTGAATTCCTTTGCTGCAGAGGTCTTTGACAGATTTTCACAGTAAGGGACACTTCACCTCATGTACAAAACCCAACCATGTGCTTCAGTGCAGGTAATTCAGGAGGTCATCCACCAGCAACAGGGTAAATTTTCATTATGCCTGGCCATATAAGGGATGACAGTAAGAGCTGTAAGAGAATAACATGAATACTTTAATGATAAATGTAATTACGTGCTAGAAAAATATAATATAAAACTTTTCTTTAAAATGAAGTCTACATTCCACTAGGTCTTCCCAACATTACCCTTGCTTTTCTGAAAGCAGTTATCCACAAATAAAGTTATTAATATTGTTTTATTAATGGCAATCCATTACAGCTTAAACTGATAACAGGAACATTGTGGATTTATGAAATGCATCAGTCTAAGTCAAAAAATGTGATGAAATACCAAAAGAGGGATAAACATTGCCGATCTTTGGTTCCTAGGTTCTTCAAGCTGTGTAAGGTGACCATGATCCCAAAGCCTGTGTCCAACTCATGATGATGACACTGACAGGAGTCTGCAATCATGTTGTTGCTACTTCAGAAGTACCTCCCAGAAAATATCAGAACAGAAAGTTTATTCCTGCTGAGTCATCACATACATTGAATATAGTAAAGCTAACTGAATGTGATAGTACAGTCTGCTTTAAATTTGAGAAGCACAGTGATTGACAAGGATCTCTAATTAAAATTTAACACAAAATGACAAATATGAAAGGAATCAATACTTCAAACACCTTGTTTTTCTTGTAACTGTTTGCAATGATTACATGGTGTATCTACTTCTGCTTCTGTTCTAGTAGAACTGCAGATATTGGATCTGTCTGAATTCCAGTGAGGTAGAAGATGTGTAATGATTTAGCTACTATAAATATTCTGCAAAATACACTGTTATATTTAAGTTAAAGAAAAAAAAAATCCAATTTTGTGAAAAGTATGTGGGAACCAGGGAACATATTAATTTCATCATTGAGTTATCAGAAAATAAATTCTCTGTGAAAAAAATATTTACTAGCTTCAGCATACAAATATCATAATATATCAAAATAAAAATGCTCTTAAAAAAAAGAAACAATCCACTTTAAAAATTAAGGGATCTAAAATTAATTTTTAAAGCTCTCATTTCATTTAAATTTTAGCTGACATGGGCTCTGGAGCTTCTCAACTGGGCTCCTAATATATCTCCTCCTCTGCACACATGTAAAGAAATAACTTCATACACTTGGGGTGCCATGAAGCACAGAATTCTGTCATATGCTCTTGAGAATTAGTGGGAACTACTGGAGTACAAAATGTTTTTCCAGCTTCACAGGGTCATCTATCCAACACACACTTAACAGATTTGTTGAATGCTTGTATGAGTTATATTTGGAGGTCTTAACAGGAACCACAGGTTTTTCAATCTTGTAATAATTGAATCTAAATTCACCCAGATACTCATTGTTTCACATTTGATCTAGTTTTACATAATTTACAGCCTTTCTAAATAGATACATATTTTAAGCCAGAAACATAATACTGGGAGTTCCTGATTTCCAAAACTGGTGAAAAAAATGAAAGAATGAAGATAGGAATGTAAAAGCAGGACGCCTGTTTTCTACATTCACAAGACCAACATTAAGGGAAGCTTCCATTCCACATCTCTTTTCAACTGTCTTCATAAAATTCCAGTAGTGCTATGGAAAACCAGCACATTTTGAAGCATAAAACACCATTTTTTTTTTCAGTCAAAAGACTAAGAGACACAGAATTGTTAAAATAGTACAAGGTTAAATCAATAAAAATACTATATGCTGCAAAAGACAAACCATCCTAATGTGGTGGCCTGACTAGGCACTATTGCCTTTTCTTTCACTGAGTATTCCCCCAGAGTAAGACCATAAATTTCCTTTTATTACCATAAAATGGGTTTAAGAAATCCAGGTATGATGTTTTAGCAAAAGTGTTAATCTTCATTGGGCCTTGGATTCAGTTCTACAAGCACACATAATAAGAGCTTTTGCTAATGATAACATTTGGCCAAATTATCCTTAAATAATGGCCTAATGTAGATGCTCGTTACCAGAAGAGAAAGTGTTAACAAACCTTGCAAACCACAAACTGGTGGACAAAGAAATAACCCCATAACACCCCCACCCCTTTTTTTTTTAATTAGGCTTAAAAATTCATTCAGAATTCAGTGCCTCATGACCATTAATGAGATAGACTCTATTAACAGTCTACTCATCATTAACATATTTGCTTCAGAGTTGCAAAATCATTGTAAGTTTGAAGAAAGTATCATGACAAAGTTCAACTTCCTGACTCTATGATTTTGCTCCAGGGAAGAAATGATATGTGTCAGACTCTTATCATGCTTGACTGATAAGAATCACTTGGTCAGTGTGCTGGGGTGTTTTTGCTGGCACATTCACCAATGGTTATAGAAACAAACAGTTCCTTGAAGAGCAGGACTAATGAAGCCTGACTTGATTTAAATTTATAATTCAAAGGATTTTCTTGCACTTACAACATCTCTCCTCTATAGAGTCTCTACTGTATGTGATGAAATGGCCTTATGATGCTATCTTGCTCTTGGTGAGCTGGGATGGATTATTTCCAGATAGTGACAGTTTAGCTCTATTAGGGTCCTTTCTTGTATCCAGGCATACAATTTGATAAAGGAATTTCTAACTCTGTTTGTTCACTTGCCAAATTTGGGTAAAAATCATCATCTCAGATTGCTGGTACCTGGCATGAAAGTTGTGAGGCAGGGAAATGTGCATAAACACATATCTCACGCAAGAGTCACAGTCTTACTAGCCTTGCTTTCTTAGAGACTTCAGCTTTCACTACCTAACAGTGACAAAGCACCTAATGGGATGCACAAAAATTACCTTTCTGGAATAATATTTAAACATTTCCCTACCAGTAAATTGAATTTTTAAAATATATATATAGTGCTTTATTTTGTATATTTTCTTTTGAGGTCTTACTCAAAGCTTTCCCAGAGCTGAACAAAGGAATAACATATCCTCCAAATCCCAGAGCCAAAGCTTTTTGTACTGTTAAATGGATCAAACAAGTAACTCATTATGCTAAAATTAATACTAAACCTCATATCTGACAATCTAAGATCTAATTTACTTATTGTGACATTCAGAGAAAAACGCAGTTGTATTGACTCTCCTGTTTCTCGTCACTGTTATATTGCAAAATACTGATTTTAAGTTCAATAAAAAGATAGAACACATAGACACTGTTGGCAAGTCTTTCTAACTTAGTTACAAATTTAACTAGAAATTTTGCAATGTCACGTTTCATCTGCAAGACACTCTTAGAGACAGAATAATTAAGGAAGCACCAATTTTTCAACCAAATGTTCAGAGCTGGATATTGTTAGTTGTTTAGGCTGTTCTTCATTGTCAGTAGGCCAGATATCAGCTGTCACATTTTTGTCCAAGCCATCCAAATATCGTACTATGCAAAACACAGAGAATGGAGAACAGTGCTTTACACTGTAATTCCCCTTCATTTCACCATAAAAGTTTATAACTGAGGTACTATTTTATAGAAATGAATTGACTCCAGTCCTTTATCTCCAGCTTCTCATCTTGTCTAAGAAATAAAATTTGCAATAGAAAAAATCTTGCTTCAACCGTTTCAAGCAAAATATATTTGACTAGGCAGTATGGATTGCTCTGACAACTTCTGGCTCTAAATTACAAACAAAACTAAACAAAACAAAACAAGCCCAACTGATTTTGAAACAAAAGATTTAAATTTAGCACTGGAAATTCCTATTCCAATACAGGAGTTTTTCCAGTGTTCTTTTGACTAACTTGCTTTGAGTATCATTACTCAAGAGTTCTCTGCAGAAGAGGCAGTCCATTTAAATCCCTATTTCTTTAATTTTTTTTTCTTTATATTCTCTGCTTGGGTTTTTGCATTTTTCTTCCCTTATAAGCAGTTCTCTGCATGAATGTCAGCAATTATCCTTATTTCTTTAAATAATACCTTTTACAACAGTAGACACAATTTCACATCCTCAGCTTACTTTTTTTTCAAAAGCTTCTCAGGCTTTCTTTAGAAGAGAGGGTGCAGACAGATTTTCTGAAGGAATTGAACTTAACATTTTCTAAAAGATACTACATCCCCAAAAGAAATGTTGCAAGACACAATCTTAAGTTTTATTGTGACAAATCATAATAAAAACATTAGATTGGGGAATAAGAGGTTCACACCACAGTGTCTCTTCCAGACGCAATATGAGAAAACTGTTTTTTGAAACATTAAGTTATTTGGCCAAGTAACATTTTTGGCAATACTCTTGCATAAGCATAAAAGCTCTGCTTCCCATTCTATCCAATCAGTAGTCAAGAATATATAGCTCATTTAAATTTAAAATGCACTCACTATACCTCAGTGTCCCTTAACCACTTTTGCCTCATAACAAGGACTGTTAAATTCAGGAATATAAAGGTATCCTGAAATGGATTAACCACACTCATGAGGAAAACTGGTAAATTACCATCTCTTTAAGATGGAGGATGTGGATATTTTATGTGGGAAGAAGGTTACAAAGGAAAAATGAGGGGAGAAAAAAAATGGTTGGGTGGATTTTCCTACAACTTCTATTTTCTTTTCCACATGAACCCCTAATAAAGCTGGCTAAGTGTATCAGACATTCTTCTAATTAGAAACATTATTATTCCTGCAAATACCAAGGCAGAGGTTTTTAGAATCCTAGATTTTATTTTAATGGTTTGCTTATAAAGTATTGTGACAGTTGCACTTCATTTCCTAGAAACATCTGACATAAGGCTTAAGAGTTATTTCTTTTCTTACGTATTATTTCTGTTCTAATCTGCATTATCTCAAAAAGCCTTAGGAAACCAAATTCAACAAGAGCTTGTTATTTCATTTCAATTAAAAATTGCAAACTGTTGAGCAAATATTCCTCTCTGCTATACAGTAACTCACCTAACAGAATGTACTCTTCTAAAATGGTAAAATCCTCCAGTTTCATTCCAACAGAAAATTTGGGATTATATTACCAAAGATTTCTGATTAGTGTAAATAGTTTGTTAGTTGTATATGAAGTAACTGCTTGTTTAACTGCAATCTTTTCTGTCAGTGACACTGTAAATGTAGAATGAGAGTGCTGAAATATAAAAGATGAAAGCAAGTATGTTTCCCAGCTTTTTTTAAAATTTATGCTCATTGAGTACATATTATGCAAGACAAGTTATTTGGTCTCACCTTTATAGACAGTACGTGACGGATGAAAAGCTCTTCATGATCAGACCAAAAGTTGCATCTCACCCAATTTTATATCTGTGAGAGTGAACAGCAACAGTTAGTTAAGGAAAGAGTCATCTCCTGCTTTATCCTTCTGATTTCTAGTTTGAGGTCTCCTAGAGCTTTGAATTTCACCTAGAGTTTTATTTGCAAAAGTCACTGCTCGATCTCTCCTCCATGTATGTGCTAAGTACCTTTTCAAATCAATTTAGACTAAGCTACTAAATGTGGAAACAAATCTTACCGGGATTTTTTTTATGTGCTAATAAAGTATTCCATACTGCTCTTCTCTATGATGTTGCATTTTTTTATATTTAACAAATACTTCACATCCACCTTTCATGCTGAAGACACTTAGCCACTGCAGGCTTACCTCAAAGAAAAGTTGATATAAGTTTTATTACTCATGTTGCTACTTCCTTTTTTCTGTGCAGAATTGCAATGAATACATACTAGCAGAGAATTCACGTGCACATTATCAGTAACACAGAATCACAGAATCATTAGGGTTGGAAGGGACCTCTGGAAACCATCTAGGCCAATCCCTCTGCCAAGGCAGGGTCACCTAGACCAGGTTACACAGAAATGCATCCGGGTGGGTTTAGAATGTCTCGAGAGAGGGAGACTCCACGACATCCCTGGGCAGCCTGTGCCAGTGCTTTGCCTCCCTCAATGTAAAGAAGTTCTTCCTCACATTGAGCTGAAACTTGTTGTCTTTTAGTTTATGGCATTACTCCTTGTCCTGTCACTGGGAACCACTGAAAAAGATCTGGAACCATCCTCTTGGTTCCTGCCTTTGAGATATTTTTATGCTCTTGGTCTTCTCTTCTCTGTACTAAACCAGCACAGCTCCCTCAGTCGCTCCTCATCAGAGGAATGCTCCAGACCCCTCATTGCCTTTGTGGCCTTTTGCTGGACCCTCTCTGGCAGCTCCTTGTCTTTCTTGTGTTGAGGATCCCAGAACAGGACACGGCACTCCAGATATGGCCACACTAGTGCCGAGCAGGGGGGCAGGATCACCTCCCCTGACCTGCTGGTCACACTGGTCTTCTCAATGCATCCCAGGATACCATTGGTCCTCCTGGCCACAAGGACTTCCAACTGGATTCTGCTGATCACAACCCTCTGAGCTTTGCCATTCAGCCAGTTCTTGATCCACTTCACTGTCCATTCATCTAACCCACATTTCCTGAGCTTACCCATGAGGATGCTAGGGCAGAATGTTAAAAGCCTTGCTGAAGTCAAGGTAGACAACATCTACTGCTCTCTCCTCATCGACCCGCCCTGTCATAACAACCAGTCCTGCAGACTGGACCTGGTTCCCCTGGAAGGGCCCAGTGATTTAAAACTTTGTCAAAACCAAAGACTGTTTGAACAAGCAGAAATTAACTGGAATGAGTGCTGAAATGAACTGGAACTAAAGAGAGTCTGTGGCCAAACTGAGACAAAATTACTGGAGGCATCCACGAGCTGACCAAACCAAATCAGAGTGAAACAAGGGAGCCGCAAATGAGCTGGAGGCAAAATTGAACTGAAGATGAAGTGAGCTGGAGCCATCCACAAACTGGAGCTGTCTATGAGCTGGACCCAAAACAAACAGGGGCTAAGAAAATTGACCTGAAGTTAACACATTGATCCTCTAGCTGAATCCACTCTGAATTCAGTTGTGATCAACATAAAGAAATGCTAGAAGTCAATTTCTCCTTAAATGCTTTTTGTGTTCTGTGAGCATCATGTCAATAGAAAGGTGTACTAGTGAGCAAATGGAAGACAAGAAGCAGCCATAGACACTTGTATCTCACACACTGGATTCCTTCTTGTCTAGTGGAGGATGTGTAGGAAAGCACAATGGTGCTTATAGAAAAAAAAATCTTAAAAAATGTTATGGATTTTTTAAAGATGTTGTTAACTCAGCCTAACTGATGATTCTTGGGTTTGATCTCTAGGGTCAGAATAACCTGAAGTCTCTATATGGCTTAGCTCTTTGTATGGCATCTATTTCTGACCTTATGGGAAAATAGCCTATGGTATTGATTCAATGAATAGAAACACTTCATAAGAGAATACATTAAAGGGTTCATTTTTTTCTCACCAGGAAGTTTCTAAATGGTTGTCAAATTGTTGCTCAACTTTAAAGTTGACCTTGCTTTGAACAGCATGTGTAACAGAGATTCAGGTAAATTATTTTGTGAGACTGCAGGAGAAGATAACTGTTCTGCCAAATCTCCATTTACAAAATTGTTTTTACAGCAATTCCCAAATAAAACAGGAAGCTGTTAGTTTAATTAAATGTTTCCAACCACTCAGCTCTTGAATTAGTCAGAGTGCATACATTTAGGAGACTGCATCTTCATAGCCCTATGTGAGATAGAGAGGACTATCTTATGTTCTCTGTCATTAAGAGTTTTCTCTTAAAACTAAGTTGCTTTCATTGAGAAATAACCCAGCAGGTATAGGGTACAGAGTCCCTGGACAAGTGGATTTGGAACATATCTACACAAATCAAATAAACATGAGAAAGATCTTTCAGATCCAGCCTTAGTGTAAACAATATAAAGCATGATTTTCTTTCATTTCAGTTTACAACTATTTTAGGATTATAGCTTTTATACTCAGATGTCCAACAAAGGCTAAAATGCCAGACACCCTTGAAGTTGTTCAGCACATTCTAGCTGCTGCTTCAACCTGTGACAAAGCCTTTAAGGGACATACAGGATATCATCAGACCAACACTATGTGTAAAAACCACAAAAAACTAAGACTGTCACATACTGTATGCAGACAGATAGTAAGGCATAGTGAGAATAGCAACTATCTCAGGACAAAAGTTGCTAGAGGCTTCTGATTAGACAAAAAAAAAGTTTAAAAATTTCAAGAAAAACTGCCAGTGCAGATTGAGAATGGAAGTGTTGATAAATGTAATGTTATCAACAATGACTACATCTTTCAGAGGGGTGCAGTAAAAATATATCAGTGCAATATACTGCAGGCAACTTGAACTCTTTCTGCTCACATTGAAAATGATGGGACAAAGCATTCAGATTCTGAACGTGATAAGGCACTCATGCTAACATACCTTGCCTCTCAGCAAGATTGCCTTAGATTTAATGTCACTCTATATGTATTTTGAAACTCACACAGAATTTGTTCAGACATTTTTGTAATAGAGTATTTGGATGTGTTCCTAATGCCTTTCTCTTGAGTGGTCTTCAAAGCAAAAAGAGCAGTCATAGAAAGGAGAGGGCTAAGGTAAAGCTATCAAAAGAGAGAAATAGGTAAGGAAAGTAACATTCTTGGTAAGTGACAACAAAATACCAAATATAACATAGAAAAGTTTCTAATGGGATTACACTGAGACTCAGTAGGGGACAGAAACAGATGGCTCGGAGGAAAGTGGACAGGCAAACACCATAGGTAGAGAGCTGGAGCAATATTGCCCATTTACTGATAGTAAAGTGTCAGTTTACAAGATCTGTGCGGTTCTTGTCGTTAACATTTAGAAATTTCTAAAAAACTATTCTTATATATGGTGAAAGTATACATTCCTGAAAACAATTTTTGTCAGACAGGGACAAACAGTGAGAATCTTCCCTTGGGATGTAAAACCTTGGTCTTATCCCTGTATCCTGGCATTCCCCTGTGTCAAGAGGTGATGAGCAGTGCTCATCTCTTCTGTATGTTTTCTTCTGCATAAGCCTTTTCCTTTTTATCTTAATACATCATTTGTACAGTGTTTCTGTTGTGCACAGAGCAGGCCAGCCAGGGTCTGGGAAGAGGGCTGAGAATGGTATTTTGGGAGAGAAGAGATTGTGGTTCTTGAGGTGAAGGAGTGAGTGCTGCAGCCAGGTGGAAAGATAATACCCTAAAAGATTGGCAAAAAATCTGGAGGATGTGATATAAGTGGAATGACTGCTAATATTAGTAATAGTAGGAAAAGCCATTATATTCTACTTGTCCTACTAGCCATTTATAGGTACCGAAAGTACGGCCGAACATAACAGTTTGCTTTCTTTCAAAAATCTGCAAAAGGTCCTATCTGTCAGAGAACACCAAAGCAGAGACTTTTAAGGAGTTTTCAGTGAAAGAGGTCAACTAGTTTCTTCAGGATGTAGTGTGATGAGTGAAACTTAATCTGAAATTGGTGCTTTGCTACTATACTGCAATATAAAGACCCTAAGATTTAGAAAACATTCCAAGCTTATATTTTTTTAGATTATTGTTTCAAAAAAACCCAAAATGTCTTAGTAAATGCAAAATTTTGGAATTTTCCTGCTTTTCTCTCTTTAATAAGTTTGAGAGAGTTTTCCTACTCTTGCCTTCTTAACTTATCTATGAGTTTTCCTACTCTTGCCTTCTTAACTTATCTATGTTTTACACTATATACCATCAAGTCATTCTCCTATTCCATCTTATTATTTTTCTTAAGTCATTGCACCCAAGTCCGTCCTAAAAATTCAAATTATAAGAAAAGGTATAGATTTATAGAGGAAAACAACACAGAAAGAGCCTAACTGCATCTTAGCTCTCCCTACAGTGTTAGAAATATCTTCATTACACTAGCCAAAATATAATACCATGCAGTTGAAATTGAACTCTGAGGAGTTTTAGAAACATTATAAGGAAACATTGATAAAACAGGAAAGAGAGAGAGAGAGAGAGCAAGAAGATCACTCAGAATATCTCTCAAATATTGGTTCCTCAGGTGGGGTGAAGAAAATTTGTTTAAGTTTGCAGCTTATGTTGCAACATAGGAGTATTTAGAAGACAATGCCTTCAGACAAATGAACTTAGAGCTACTGACAAAAGAAAAGGCAAGCTTACGTTTGTGCTGTCAATTCTGTGTTGCTTCCCATGTGTTAATTTAGAAAGAACTAATCCATACTTTAGAGGTTTATTCTCTACCATATAAATATAGAGGATCAGTGAAGCCATATTTACTCTGTTGTTGCCAAACTTCTTGAGCAAAAGCAGGGGTTTGAATGATACATTCCACCCTCCCTCCCCCCCAGTTTAAATTACATCACAAGAATTAGCCTCCATCTCCTTTTTTCATATATTGTATAGCTTTGAGTGTATGAGATACATTTACCAAAGCCTTTCAAAATAGAGTTTCAACAGGACATTGTAGTTTTGCTACTTATTTTCAACTGCTTGGTATAAAATCTTTTATTCTTTAATGCATCAGTCTTTTCAGCTCCTACTGGTGTTATCTCTGTGTCTCTAAGCACTGCAAGACAAGGAAATTAATGATATTAATTACTTAATGATAGTAATGATAATAATAGTTTTTCTTAATTTCCCCCCAATCTTAACATTATGACCAAATAGTTAAAATTTGCCTATTTCTAGCTGATGACATCTCCTTTATGATTTCTCTTCACTGATATTCATCCTTACAAAGAAATTTAATCATCACAGGAGAGAAACATCCTTCATGCTTTCATTAATTACATCTGAGGGCAGCCCTCTTTGACATCCCAAGAGGAAAAAAGTCAGTGTTACAAGGCAAACAAAGCATCACATTTTTCAGAGAAGGCTTTCGTTCACCTACTGACTGCTTGTTCCAGATTAGTGTGAAGAATAAATGAATGAGTATGTAATTTGTAAAGTCTGGAAAATACAGGCTTGTATGTGTTTCTATATATAAGGGAACACTACAAACTTCTTTTTGTTAATATGTTTCATAAATTGGTTAGTATTTTACCAATAAAAATTACCAAATCTCACACTTTTCCTATGCACCAAAATAATTTTCATATGTAAGACACAATATTAAGATTTTCTTCAGTTATTGAGGATTTAATTGAGTGATGCCTGATAGTATTTCAGTATTCTGTGCTGATCTCATTGTACATCAAAATAACCCATTCACCTTCCTAGTAAGTTAATTGAGAAAATATTATTTTATATATGTGTAGTCCCTCCCATAAAAAAAAATCCCCGTTGTTCCTACTTTCCTCTGCAACTTCTCTCTCACAATATCCTCATATTTTCAGCCTTAGCAGTGGAAGGATACAAAGATCCTTTTGTTTTGGCAAAGCTTCATCCTCTTTCTATCTTGCAATGATCATATGAGTTACAAGGTTAAAAAAAGAAAACAATCAAACCCAACATGCTAAAACCAAGAGAATAGCACCATTTTGTATTATATGTACAGCATTAGTAGTATAAGCACATTCATTAGTAGAAAGTGCCTTTTCAAAGATTTCACAGCCCTGATATATTTACTACCAGTGTAATAATCTAAAAGAACAACCAGAAATTCTACACATTTAGTTTAAACAACCATATGCACAGAATTTCTTCTTGTTCTTTTAGATTACAATTTAAAACAGCAACAGCTTTGAGATAAGTGCATTATTTTCTTCTGCTCCAGACATGTCATCCTTAGCTACCGAGTTCAGCTTTGAAGACAATGAATAGAAGAGGAAAATTACTATTTTCAGTGGTTGTTTTGTCACTGATTTCAGGTCTCAGTAATTATCTCTTAAGCAATGACTAGTTCAGACAGAAGGCAGCTTGAATGTGCTCCCACTAGAGCATCAAGTGCTGACTATTCTGTGATCCACATCAGTTAAAGTAGACATCCGTACTCTTTTTCTTCTCACACACAAATCAGCTGCCAAGACGTCATGACACATGTGTTTAGTGAAGACATCTCTTTTCAGAACTTACAAAAGTATTGCAAATGGATTCTTTGCCTTCTTGCATCATATTTAAAAATTTTACCATTAATCTATCTGTCTTGAATTCAGAAGAATAATGCTGACATAAAAGAGACAGAAAATTGGGACTTCAGACCATTGCTTGTCAGAATTATTTGTAGCAGAAGGACAGTTCTTGATTGTACAGTTTCATTTAAAAAAATGAATTGAATTATCTGGCATTTCCTCTAGTGGCTTTTTTTAGAAAATGTTTTACAAACAAGATCACGTAGCACAACAAAGTTAAACCAGGAATTGCAGATGAAGAACTGATTTGTCATGGTCCCAGGAGGTTAATTTAGTTCTGTATAAGTAACAAGAATTTAGCATAAGAAAGCACTTTCTAATCAAGAAGCCTTTTAAAATATATTTTTAGTTACCTGAACTATGCCCTTATTTATCTCATGAGAGATGACAGATAGAAAATGCATCACCTACTCATAGCTATTTTTTTATGGTAGAGCCATTAGAGAAAGTCTACCTAGGACTTCTAAATTCCAGTGGGAATTGCAAATTAGTAAGCTGTCTGTTCCAGACAAGTTGGAAAATTAAGATTTAGACTCAACACAGAAATCTGAATAAGTGAGTGGTCTATATACCCATTGACTACAGAACAAATTCTGGTTTTCCCCTCTGGAAGACTGTAGCTGGCAAGAATGAGATGCAATCATCCAAGAAAACGTGGTATATATTTTATCAGTTACAAAAATAATATGAAAAAAATAGCCTCGTAATACTTTTACTTTCTGTTAATTGAACTCATGCCTCATTGCTGCCTTCTATCCCACACTCCCAGCTGGCAGACCCCTAATCATTTAAGAGGCTTCAACTTGGAGACTTTGTCAGCTGCAGGGTGTAACCAGACGGAATCCTCTGTGAGCCACACAGGAAAGACCTGCAACACAACTGCTGATGGGCTACCTCTGCTCCTTACACACTGTGCAAAATACCATTTGGCAGGAACATTCTGAAAGATCAGTGAAGTGAAATCCCAGCAGAGCAAAGAGCCACATTCATATTAAACTGAAGATTTTTCTCTGCAGCCTAAACTTTTGCCATCTTTAAATATCTTCTGAATATATAATAATTCACCTTTCGTGGAGGAAGAAAGCTCCTTTTACAACAGATCTACCTGATATTTTCTGTGCACACTTAGAAGTCTGCTGCATGAAGGGTAGAATTTCAGGGTTTGGGGGTTGGATAAAATAATGTACAATGATGAAAAAGATTATAAACAATAACATTTCACACACACGCAAAAAATTGATAAAATTTAATCAAGATGTTTTTTAAGTTTGCTTGCTTTGGAAAGAACTGGTTCCTCCCTTATGCCCTTGCCAGACTTTCATTCTGACTTTATAGGTCAGCACAGAATGATTGAGAAAAAGGAACAAATGTGAGTTGAAGGAGAAGGTTAATAGTAGCAATAAAGTTTCTTAAATAAATATTGTTTGCTTTAACCTATCTTCCCAACGATAATGCAGCTGCTGCTGGAGGTTTCACACTGAGTAAGCTATACCAAATAAAATAATTCTAAAGCCTTATAGATCACAGAGGAAAGATTTCTTCATTTGTATTACTCCAAGTGGTGGGGCAAAGCCCTATGTCTTCCTCTCCCTCCAGCTGTATTAAAAAGTAAGTTTTTGCTGTTTTCTCAACTGAGATATTGTGTGTCCCAAGGCAGTTATATATACAGTTCTAAAAATCTAGAGGCTTCAATTTTACTTGGCTGCCATGCACAGGCTTGTTTTGCTCCTTTTGCCTGACTATGAGTCCTGCATAGCGGCAGCCAGAATCTGGATTGCAATTACTCAGCTACCTGGAGGTGTGTAGGTGGAAACAAGAACCCCTACACTACTATGCAGCACAGAGTACAGTTTTCTTTGAGGAAAGAAGAATTCAATATGTGGAATCTAGTATAGAAAAGATCAAGTTATGAAAATGAAAAATTATGTACCCCTGGGTCATAAGGGTTGGCTTGAGAGCCAGCTATCTTCAAGATACCTTGTTTAAAAACACCTGGACTCCTTTGTCTATGACTCACCAATATCAATTGATTTTAAAAAACCCACATGAATAACACAATGGAAATCCATTTAACTCCAATTAAAAAGGCTAGCAATATTAAGAATGTCTACTGATATTTTATTAGAATTTTTACTCTGTTCTTTCACTGCGGTGAACTTGCTCCTTTTTTCTTTGTATTAACATATTTTCTGCTTGCTTTGTAACAGTAGTTCATCCTACTTCATAAATAAAGGCATCAGGGAAGCATAACAACCCAACCAATTAATATGCCTAGTGGCTAGTCTGTCTAGGACCTATGTATAAATAAGAGAAAGAGCATCATCTAGTGAATGATTTCGGACACGTAACTTCAGCTCCTATCTAAAAATACTCCATAGAGGAGTCTCGCTGCCTTTCAGCAGTATCTGTGCACACCAGGCTCCGATCTCACAGTGATTAAAGTGACCTGTTATGGAACTCCCCCATGTTTTAAAGCAATGCATGAAAAGAAAATCTACTGCAATCTTAACTCTGCATTTCAGTTTCAAAACTATATTTTCTGATTTCTGATTAGTGACTTCCTAAGTTTAAGAATGAGGCAGGGGAGTTATTTTGGGGAATTTTGTCCAGCAAGTGCTGTAGTATGGCCTGGTGGTTACGTAATGCTGCCAAGAGTAACAAAATGCTATCCGTATATTACCTCCACGTGAGATGCTGCATAAAACCACTAGAAGCAACCCTGCATTTCTGCTGCCAATATCTAAAGAACCAATTCTGAAAGAGAATTGCACTTAACCTGGTTTTGTGAGGTCTTCACTCACCAGCAGACATTTAACCTGTCATTGCTGGAGCTACTTCTAGGACTCTAAATGCCTGATGAACTTCAGGTCATGGATATTTAATTATTGAAGGACTGTTTCGTGCATTGACAGAGAAATGTTGCCTTTTTCCTTGATGTACTGCAGTTATACTGTGGTCTTATACAGAAAATGAGAAGGTACATGGAAGTTTTTGCATAAGCCATGAAAAAATCATTATACAAACACAGTGTTGATCTTTTTATCCTTTACTCATCTCCTCTTGTTATTGCTGTCATTGTTTTCTATCTACGTTTTGGTCCAATCTCTTGTTTCTTCTGAATAATTGATTTTATGGTATCATCTAATTCCAAATGTATTGTAATTTCCTGCTTCTCTGTTTAGATGCATTCTTATTTTTATTGTTTTCTTTCTAAAATGCTAAAAGTCTTTTCCTTACTTTTTTTCCTACTGCCTTCATTACTAACCAAATAGTGCCAACATTTACTGCTCAGGGATGCTGGGAATAGGAAGAAGAAAAGAAAGCTGGGAAAAAGGAGGAGAAAAATGCATTTTAATTGTCTGTCTCCTGTAAAGTTCAATTTCTGCTCACATTTTAAGCTCCACAGGCACATGTGTTTTATCCCCAGAATCTCTACAAGTCTCTTCACACACAGTGAAACTTCTGTCAAACGTTCTTAGTGTCTGGCTTCCCAAAGAGCAGGTAAACACCATTTTCAAAAATTAAGGTCCTTGTCAGCCTAACTGGTTATTAAACATGTTTTGTTTGACTGGAAGGAAGTATTGTTCCATCTCTACCACATATTCTGGACATGGTTTATTTTAGATGCAAAGGTTTTGCTATTATCAATAATAGGTAAAGAAAAGTAAGACAGTGCTGTGTATTTGTGGGTCAGATCAATTGCTTTGCATGCAGTCTTATCACATGGGAGTCATTTTAATGCCTGAGTGCCTCTGAGAGTGCATTAGCAATGCATAAATATTTGTCATATATTTACCCTTTCAGCTTCAAGTGTCTGTCCATTGAAATATCATATAATGGGGGAAAGTATAGGTTTGAATTTTTTATATGAGTGATTGATTTGGGGGCTTTGTTTGTTTGCTAATTTGCATTTTTACGAAAAATTAAAGGTTCTTAAAATTTAAGATTTAAAATATTTTAGACTGACTGGATCTGTCAGCCTAAATTTTGTTTACTATATGTTGTCTTTCTCTTTGCAAAAGGGCATGGACTTCATCAAGTAAAAGTGTTGGGTATATTTCTCATCCAGTTTTTCTAGTTAATATCAGGTCAGGCTAAAGACAATCTATATATAACTAGCACATGAGAGTAATTTTCAAGGAAATCCATTCTGAGATCATTAATATTATATTGTTAATCTTTAAGAAAGTATATGGGACTTTTTGTGTCTTTTCACCAGTTTTTTAATAAATTGTCGTGTGAGCATCTGCGTTTTGTCCATAGGAGTTCAGAACATAGGTCACAATGCTCTAAACCAGAAAGCTCATAGAAAATGTATTGTGTATTATTTACTTCTCCAGTTTGTAAACTGGGATGATATCTCTCCAGGAACATGACATGCAGCTCAAGTGAGTCTCTTATGCTCTGCATAACTAATGGTGAATAGTCCAAGAGATTAATTAGTAAACATGTCACAGGCCAATATTTGCAATTCCAGCTAGGCCAAATCTACATATTTAGGTGCTGTCAGCTACTTAGGCATTTGAAAATGAGACCCTAACTCCTGTGTCAATTACATGTTGGTGTGTAATTTGCCCTAAATATTTTTAAATCCTTTGCCCTGAAACAGCGCAGAGCTCTTATAAAATATTTTTTTTCCTTCTGCATTATTATTTCAATATATTTATACAGACATACTAAAAGGATACTGAATTTCTTTAAAATATAAATAGTTTATTAGAATTCTCTGCATCCATTACTTTACGTAAAAGGAATATGTAGTTTAATCAATAATTGCTGATATTTTCCATATTTCATATCTCTCACTGTGTTAAAATAGTTTTTTCTTATATCATTACTTTTTTTCATGTCTGCTAACCAGGACAAGCACAAGCGCTGCTTACTCATTATAATTAAGAAAAAGTAATATAGTAATGTATTGTCCCGATCGTTATTTTAATCTTAACACTGAGGTTTTAGGGACTCTCTTAAATGAAAGAGGTGTTATGGTGTTATAAATTGCCCACAATTTTTTTTGTTCAAAATATCAAATTTTCCTGTGTTGGGAAAAGCAGCGGGATACACATGTATGACACAGGTAGTCTTTTATACTGCAGATACTAAACATTATTATGAGACATGTAGATAGAAAACATATCTGTCCACATGTTTCATAGTAATGAAAACCACAGATGAAAACAATAGATGAAACTGACAGAAATAAAAGAAACAAATTGTAGTAGAGTTTTTCCATTTGGAAATTTTCTCAAAAATTCTATGTAATGCATCAGATTTCTGATATGTAACTGAGTTGCACAGTAAAAGGTGCAGATGGAATTGTGACATATTCTGGAATTCTGTGACACAACTGGAATTCTGGGGTTCAGAAACACAACTGTTTGCAGCTACACTCTAGAGATATTTTTTTTCTGAAGTTTACGCAGTAATTGTTATTTCTGGAGCTTCTTCACCACACCATAGTATTGGAACACAACATTTTGTGTGAATTTAGATGCAGTGGGACACCATAAAAATTTAGATTCCCAAAGCTAATACTTTCATAAGAAGCCATAACTCTTTAAAGGGAAAGAAAGGCTCCATTTCTGTAGACAATAATCATGGCAAAATTGAAACAGAGAAGTATTTTATGGTCAGATTTTCCCTTAAGCATATTTTTTCTTTTATTCTGTTTGATCTGCTTCTATTAGTGCATTAATTTGCAGCTGATTACATGATGGAGATGCAGCTGTTAAGAATTTTGTGTTGGTTTCTGTCTTTAAACATGTGCATCTATGAAATCAAGGCAAGTAATTTTCTTTTATCTTCCTATCTTACTTAGAACTGAAGGCTTGCAAGGCTATTAGATGTACCCAGTAGGTATACATGGATAGTGATGGGAATTTCATTGCTTTCCCTTCCTGTATACCCGTAAACCAAAGGCTGAGGCGTAGCAGGAAGTCAGTCCAGAAGGGAAGGCAAGATAAAACCCCTGCTGCCAGCCAGCCCAAAGGTGAGCCAAACCTATTAAATTCTAGTGCAGAAACAATTGGCTAGAACACTGTTCTTGTTTTAGATGACACAGTCACCTCTCAGCTGAAGTTCCTCTCAAGTGAGTCCGATAAAGCAGTGACAACTGAGTGAAACTAAATTCTGAGCTGTATCGGTGTTCATCATTAGCAAATGTGCCCATTCATTTTTTCATGCTTATGAATATGTATAATTTTGGATGACCTTTGTCTTGAAGTATTTGTGATCTGCATATATATGTATGTGTGTGTGTGTATGTATGTATTTGTGTGTATGCAAGTGTGTAGTAGAATAATCTGAAAAAAGAAAAGTCTGTTAGTAAAAACTTAGAGGATTAATATAGGAAGGAACACATGAAAACATTTTTAATAATTAGAGAAAGCACAGAGAAGTAGTGCCTGTTCTAGTACAGTAGAGAAATGACATTTTTTAAACAGAGGAATACAGTAAAAGAGAATAAAAGATAAACCAGAGAAAGGGGAAAGAAGAGAATGAACAAGCATCTTCCAGCAGTTTGTGCACTTCCAGTGTGCACAAACCTTGGAAGAGATTGTTTTTAGGATAAAAACTAAACAAAAACGAAAATATAGTCTCAAGGAGGCTATAATCCTAATAATATTTTTGACAGAAATCCTAAGCAGGAGAACACTCCCAGGTACTCTATGTTTCTTTATGTAGAAAACATCATTTATACAAATATCTTGGGTTGTGAAGAGTGTAGAACTTTGGATCTTTCTCTCAGAAAGGTACAAACAGTAAAAACAGAACAAGATTGTGGCATGTTAGCCTATAGAGGTAAAAATACGCAATGACATATTTGTGTCTGACTTCTGGAAGTTCAGTCATTTAAAGGGGTTAAGGTCAATTCTGCTGGGTAGTTTGGAGAAAGCATCTCACCTCCTCCTCCTCATGCTATTCCTTTTTGATATTCCAGACCTTCAAAACACTAGGTGCAACATCCATGCTCCCTGGTGTTATGCTCAGAAGTTTGTTATGAGCAAAAATAAAACATATCTCATATGCAGAACCATGGATTTACTAGTGGTACTGGTGGTATTGTTATGGCTCATATTGACACGTGGCAGAAGTCATTACTCTTCCAGGTAAAGTTACACCCACACAACACACCAATAATCAAATTGCTCAACCAAAATAAAAGGGGAATTTAATCAGCCAGTTAAGTTATTAGTAGTCTACTTTACATATGTCACTATTACCTGAACTTCTTTCTAACTGTCCTGGTCACAAAGGTTTCAAGATCCCTGTCTGTCTCCCTCAGTCAAGCACACGTTAATGGCATTTATAACAGTGTGTTTATGGTGGTACTTCAGAAACTCTTCAAATTTTTTCAATTTTTTAAATTTTTTAATGTTGGTGTTTGTCAGTATGTGTCTTTTCCATTTGGGCTGCAATTCTATACTGTAAAAATGCTTTTCTTATCATTGTTTGTTGGACCTTTGATAGAAATAGCACAGGGAAGTACTATTGTATATGGTATTGGTAAGCAATAGCTCAAACAATTAAAGATTAGATGAAACAATTTAAAAAAAAGTTTGAATAAGTGCAGAGATTAATAATGGTGAACAAAATCTGTAGTTTAACAACCACAACTTTGTGATTTTTCTAGTAGACTTTAGCCACCTGACTGTTTCAAAGCTAGTGCAATAAACTATGTAAGTCAAGATAGTTCCAGACTTCAATTTTTCTTGAACATGTTTGGCATTTTCCTATGAGAGTACAGAGTTTCAGGGAACAGATTTCATTTGAATTCACTTGGGCTTGTGTTCTGCTAGTAATACTTGGTATTCTGTCCTAAAATTTAAAAACAAGTGGGTGAAACTGTCTAAAGAAATCAAGATTTACCCATAGTCTTCATTGGGAATTAACATTATAGAGGAAGCACTAATGTTCTGGAAAGTTTCTGCAAATATTTGACTTGAGTGTGATATATTGTATCATGATCTGGACTTTAGTAATAATACAATCAAATAAACAATTTTTTTGAAAAGGTCACTGCCAACTGGTGATTAATGCCAGTTAAAAGCACAGTGATATTTCTTGTCAAGTGAGCCTTTTCTAAATCAATATCACTTAAGAAATCCCATCTATTATAAATAACAACCTTTTACTTATTCAGTGTTTTCATTCCATTGAGTTTGTTGCAACTTTACTTACCATTTTAGCAAAGCTGGTCTGACATTCCTAACATCCTCGCTAGTGCATGCATAATTAATAGTAAGCAAACAGGTTCAGGAAAATTAATAGTGACAACCAAAGCGCCAAGACCATTTGCTCATCTCTTTTGCCTGTACACATCCAGAAATCTTTCTTAGAGACTAATGTAGACATAACATGGTATCGGAGAATCTCATAAAGAGAGATCTCTTTCCAAGAGAAGACAAGATTGGAGGGGCTAAATGGAAAGTTTGCCTATGCCGTGGATTTATCTTTACATATTGCAGCTCTGCAATAATTTAAATTTTAACTCTTTAGATATGTTTTTTCTCTTCCTAGCTCTTAGAAAGCATCCATTGTTGCAATATGCATTTCTTAATTTGTTAAATTTCTTAAATCTGAAAATATATGGAATTTCTGCAGAGTGGTTTTTCTGGGATTTTGTTTGCTCATTTGTTTGTTTTGTTTTGTTTTTAAATATTGAAGGCTGCATCTTCAGTTCAGAAAGCAAAGAGTGGAAGATAAGAATATGAAACATTTCCAAAAACCTTAAGCTGCTGCCTGACTGCTTTGCACTTTTTATGGATGTCTCAACCCAAACAGGTTTGGTAAAAACAGTTCATGTGACAAAATCTGTCTGGATTTTTGGAAAAGAGTTTTGTGAAATACAAGATGACAGACAGCTAATAAGGTACGAAGCACCAGGCACCCAGGGCATATCAGTGAGCAAGTCCACTGGAGGCAGAGAATTTGTAAAGGCTTCAGTAATGAAGAAGCAGAAGTGAGAGTGAGAAGTACAGAAAGGTAAAAACACTCTTCTACTGAGGAGCTATCAACTGACCCTTTTCACTTATTTTAACATCAAAATGAATTCTTAAGGAATGGTGTCAATAATGTCTTCAGTTCTAGCTCTAGATTCTCGTTGCCCACAGGTTCAGGTCATAACTTTAGTTAATAATACCAACATTGACACGGTCTCATAGATTAGAATGCTAATCTCTGGTGAACATACATAAATTGGTGGATTTATTTCTATTTTATTGTGATTTCTGGGCTACACCAAAGTATTTAAGCTAATATATTTCACCCAAAAGCATATTCCTAGAGAACAGATGGCTGGTAAATTCAGAACTTTAACACTCCAGAGGTATGCTGCATTATGTGTAAAATTACAGTGTTTGTATTAACTTGTAGTTCTTGAAGTGAAAACACTGATGTGCCAGTATAGCCTGCATGCATATATATGTGCATGTATTTCACATGTGATAGTTGTAGCTTTAGATAACAGTATGAAAAGCTCTTTACTATCATGAAGAAGGACTGTGAAACATTCACAAAGATGAACTTTTAAGAGAGCTTCGGGGATTACATATTTGCATTGAAATATCCATCTGTTCAGCTGGTTTGTTTGCTCCTCACTTCTGAAATAAGCAGACAATTTCAAACTTGATTTAGATAGCCAAGTGAACATTTTATGAATTTCCAGGAAAACGCTATTTCTTTCTATAGTGCTTCAGAAACTTTTACAAGGACTGTGCATTTATTTTCTGGTGGCTCTTCTACATAATTTATAGCATAGACGTAAAATCTACATATTCTGTAAACCCTGTGAGGCATGTTTTATACTTCCATCACTAATTTGACCACATTCCAGGGAAGCATCTCTGCTCAATGCAGTGTATCAGCCACACACACAGCCTCACTTGAGCTGATGATATTTAAATAAATGTATTTAGCATAATATAGAAAACATTACGTGGTGTTCACATTGCAGAATAATTGATTCATTAGAAATTAATGCAAAGTTCTTAAGTTTAGAAAAAAGCTAGTATAATACTAAACTGTAACTGAGTGCAACTGCTCAGCCAGCTCCCATTTCTGACACAGACTCAAGGTTTGATCAGATGCAAATCCTGCAGGAGGCAATTCAGTCCCTATCTGACTCCTCGGGGAAGAGATTCAATTCTCAGTGTTAAACAAGAAATAGAAAATATGGCAGCTCTAGCAGGTACAGTTGGTCTCACTAAAGAACCATGCTTACTATTTAACATTAATTTTGAGGAGATAGAGGACAGCAGACCAATCCATAGCCAGTGAACAGACGAAGCAACAGGTGTCCAAAAAATGTGTCAATTTGCCTGTGGTAATCCAGAAAGAGAAGAGGGAAGCTAGCTGGTAGACCACAATGCAGGGTGAAAAGTAGGAGGGGAGGACCAAGGGAGAAGAGATTTGCTTTATCTCTTCTGTGCATCTCATAGCTCACCTTTCTTCATCCTAGAGGTGTCTTCATTATCCTTGTGTATCAGAGGTACTTTTATCTCTTGATACTGTTTTATCCTCTCCATCACTACCACCCATCCTCCATTTAAATTAATTTAAATTAATGTCTTCATTGACTGTGTCAGAGATTTAATAACTGCTCATCTTACAAAATATTCATTTAAAATTTATTTTTACTTCCTCTTGTTTAACTGGCTGTGATGGAAGCTGTACAAAAAGAATGGTTCAATTGATCAATTTTTTAAAAGTATCTTGTGGTCTGGTTTTGAATGGCAAATCGCTGTAGCAGAGATGGTTCCCATAGTAATGGTGAATAGTCCTAAAGCAAGTTTGTTAGATAACTCATGCAAAACTAATCAGTGACCATTTAGAAACTGAAGTTTACCAAAATATAGGCATGTCAGAAGGACAAGAGTAAATATATCCTATTTATCTAGATAATATTTTGAGTTCTTTGTGAACTTGGATTTGACTATGTTTACGATATAGGGAACTTCTTTACAGAAATATGCTTCTGATTTCATGGTTCTAAGAAGTTAAAGGTTAACAACCCCTGACTGTGTCACACTGAAGAAATTAATGATGTTTTGGATCATTCTGGTGTTGTGTATGACATTTTCTCTGTCTGGGAATGCTTTTGAAAGTCTCTGTTACGCCGGTAGTAAAACAACAGTCTTTCAAAGATGGGTTAGGTAAATTCTCTTACTAGATAATCACATTCTCATAATTCATTTTCTGGAAGAACCTGGTCTGCAGTGTGCAAGTAGCTTATTCACAAGAAACAGTACATGAGATCATCCTCTGCTGATGCTCTACACTACTTTGTTCCAGGTAACATCTGAACCCAAGCACAAAATTCTGTATCTGTGGTTTGTTCCTGAGGGGACAGCAAATTAGGATGTAGGAGAGCTAAGTGGGGTGTTTTCTTGGTTTTGTTTTTTTGCTTCCCAGTTTGTACAGTCATGATTATGGATGACATTGTACACAATGTTTTGTTTATTCCTCTACTGATAAGGCCAAAGGCATAATTAAAGTGATACTTAATGTTTCTATCTCTCTTTTCTAGTCCTACTCTTATTAAAAAGAAATAAAATTAAATTCAGAAACAGTGATTCCTGTAAGTATTGCCCTTGCATCTTAAAGATTTTGTCATGATGTTTATTTATCTGTAAAATGTATGATCTTTATGACTTTGTTATAAAGATCTTCTGAAAAGAGACATGATTGTCATCAGTATTTCTACAGACTTCTTTAACTGAAACAAATGTCAAATGTTATATTCTTTCTATTAAAATAGTTCTTTGGAAAATGATTCTGCTGCGTTTTGCTTTACCTTCTGTTGCAATAGGAATGTAGAGATTTGGCAGAAAATAAATGCCCTTACCTTACAGCTGGTCCTCAGGGACCAGCAGGATGGGTGTGACTGGACTTAATTTCTGATTATAGCCAATTCAGCACTACCAGCCTGGTTGAATTTCACAAGAACTTGCACTACCACTGATTCACAAATCATGCAGTTTAGCAATCCAATCCAGTAGGCCTGGGCAAGTTCAATGAGAACTTACACAATACAGATTCACAAATAGTGCAGTTTTTTTGAAGCAACAGAGCAGCAAATGTTTCTAATTATCGTGCAGCAATCAAATTGGTTGCTCTCAAAAATTCGATATACTAAATATTCTTCTTCCTTTCATTGAAATCATATTTCCCACCAAGTTTCTAAATAATTATTTTATGCTTCCATGTTCAAGATTACTTATTGTTCTTGAAATGTCACTGTGTTTGTTATCCCTGCTATCACCCACTGAAGAAGAGTTCTCACCAGGTAGATATCAAACACTTCAACCAATCTTATAAACAACTGTTTTTTAGTAGTATTCTCAAATTACTCTGGAGGGATTTTCATCATGGTGTACGTATTTGCTCTCATGTGACCTGGAGCTCTAGTTTCTCATCACAAATCTCTGCTGGGGATAAAAATACAGAAGCTGCAAGCTGTTGTGGAAAATACATAAAGGATGAGAGTTATTTCTACAAATCAAGCAAATACTCATTATGCAACAAACCTTTCAAGATCAGCTGGACACCCAGGAGGTTAAGTGAATTAATTGTCCTCCTACGAGGGAAGTGAGAGCTACCTATGTCTGTTTCCCATGCTCTCC
The DNA here is from genome assembly GCA_013400975.1 of Atrichornis clamosus. Taxonomy (NCBI): domain Eukaryota; kingdom Metazoa; phylum Chordata; class Aves; order Passeriformes; family Menuridae; genus Atrichornis; species Atrichornis clamosus. The sequence continues at coordinate 50,872 of WBMZ01014664.1, forward strand.
CACTCCGCTGAAGGGTCTGCTTTAAAGAACAGCTAGAAGGGTATTTGTTGGGTGTTTGCTCATCCATTGAGGCATTTGTTTTGATTTGTTTACAATTAGATTTTCAAATGTTGTGCAAAATGTCACTCACACATAATTTTGTTTCCCTTAGGGGATGATTAAAATAGAAATTAATATGATAAATAGTATTTATAGAGCACTAATATGGAGTCCAGCTGTTTTAGCTGGGTTTGTTTTAACATGAATAGTACTAACCAGTAGATTCTTGAAATCACAGAAGTTGAAAAGAAAAACTCCATGAGTTTTGATTTTTATTCTGTTACACAAAATGAACAGATGACTATCATTACCAGCAGGAAAAGAATTACATTGGCAATTAATTTCATAAAGAAAAAAAGATTATAGGATGAATTAGTTATTATAATGCTGCCAATCACAAGCATTTTTTGGTTGCACTGTATTTATGTAAGTTTCAAATTAACTAGGCTGTGCAACAGAAAGTATTTCAAGAAGTAAACTCAAAACATATTGGTCCAGCCCTACAAGTAGTTTGGTTTCATGTGCATTATAGCTTATTCAATGTAAGAACTAATGTTCTGTAAAACATATAAATAGCTTTTTAAAATTATACTATTTATTCATCTCTGCTTAACTGCACAAGCCCATCATTTTTTCATCTACAGGAAAAGCTACTTATCAGTTTTTCAGCATTAAAGGTGAAATGAGAATTCTCTGCCTACCTGCATACAAAAATCTGTCTTGAGATAAAAATCTGATTTGCAGATCAGAAGTCTGACTTTTTATGGAAGAGATTTGTAAGACATAATTTGTTGCTGTGTTTAACGACACAGCTGCCTTTTGTTCCTTGGGATGCAAACAAAAGTACCAACAATGCAGTGATGGTGTGACTGGATCAATCAGAAATTTGCCTGGTTTAAATCAAGAAGTTCATAGTTTTCTGAGCTTATACTACTTTCCTGATCCTGAGAAATAGAATAGCACTAGTATTTTGGATAGATTTATGACCATATAATGCTTTTACACAGGTGCTTAATGTGATATGGGAAGGCACTCTTTAGTAGAATAGACACCTTCATGGGTTTTTTTTAGCAGCAAATAATAGAAATAGCTAAACAAAACCAGTCATATGGCAGGAACAAATCTGGCAGTCAACAAAGGCTTCAGGAACAACTTTTGACTTTGTAATTCAGAGAGTTACAGAACAAATAATTCAAAATTTAAATATTTGACTCACAATATGACAACTACTTTGCTAACTATCTTGAGTTTATCAAGTAAATATCAGCTTTTAATTTTAATCAATTCTTGAATTCTAAAGAAGCTTTTCTAATTTGTCTTGAAATCAACCATGGTTAAAGATTTTCAGTACTGATTTTCTAGATTAAGTGTCCCTTATTAAGTCTCTGAGAAAGCATGGACTTTACATCATTCTCAACATCCTCTCTATCAATTAGCATTACAGTCTTGATCATGTCCCCTCCCACTGAAGTGGGCCAAACCAGGACAGGACATAAAGTTATAAAGTCTTTGTGTAGCAAGGCTCTGAGTTTTGAAACAGGCTCTGAGTTTTGAAAAATACAGAAGAAAGAAATCAAAAGACAGCAGAATAACCACCAAAATTATCAAGAGAGTGAACAGTGCTGGAGCAGATGTCTCATGCACTTACAGTCACATTTCTTTCCAAGACACCTTAAATTTTAATCTGAATCTAAATAAAATCAAGAATGAATCCCTGCTCTACTAAGTGAATGACAAAAATTCAGCTTTTTGTAGTGAAATTAAGGATCATATCCTGTTGCTAGTGTGGTCTAAATATATTATCATTCTCTATTGTGAATTCAGCACTAGCATAGTAATAAATCACCTAGTAATTTAAATGTTGTTTTCTTCAACAAAACATGCCAAATTTAAGAAAAAAGTTTTAAAAGGCAGTACTCTGACTTTCTTTTCAATGGTTTCTAGCAATAAACAGTAGATCTTCAGCTGCAGAACGGGAACTAATGCCATGCTGAAGATGCTGGCATACAAATAATGTAACGTAACAGAAAATGACACATCATAGGTTATTGCTGGCTCACTGACTCAAAGAAGGAAAGAGGGGATATTAATTAAAACCAGTGATGGTTTAGACAGGAGAGCTGCAGGGGAGGGGGAAAGTATACAGATAGATAATGTCCAGAAGAGATCTAACATTGAAATGATTCCCTTCTCCCTCTAACGAGAAAATTCGGTCTGTGACAAGAACAATCCATTAACTGATGTGACCTGATTGGGCTTCTTGATGCTGCTGGCTGTATTATTGAGACAAATGAGAGGCAGAGAAGCCATGACTGTGTGGGCAAACAGATCACACCTGGGTGCGTGTGCCAGATTAATACTTTTTACACTGCATGACTAAACCAAAGGTCAAAGTTCAAGCGAGTCGGTCAAGCAGATGATGGGATTATAGCTCAGGATGAAAAGATGAGGGGGAACAGGGAGGTATGACGAATGATCTTTTACCACAGGAATTATAAACAAATGTTATCTTTTTTGATAAAGTATTTAATTTTCCTTCTTGTCTCAGGTCATTTAACAAAAGGCAAAAGAAAAAGAAGTATGTTTCAAAATTACAGTTCTTACCTCATAATTTAAAATATGTGTCAAAACAATTACTAAGTTTGTTACATTTCCCTCAATACATGAAATAGAATTTATGTTTTGAAATGAGTTAGAGAAATGAGTGGAAGAAAATACAATCTATTTCTCAATGTTAGGAAAGAAAAGCAGAATTAGAATATAGAAAAAATGTAACTGTTAAAAGCTTTTTTCATTATTGATGCCCAAGCAAAAATCATATTCAACACATAATGCAAATATTGCATTAATTGTCATAACAATCAAATGAGATTATTGCTTCCTGCCATTTAGAGATGGAAACTTCTAAATGGGTAAAAAAAAGTCACAGAGATCATTGTTGTCAGCTTATTCATCAAAAGTGATAGACAAGAATCAGTGTATTTGTCTTATGTTGCAAGATTTTGGTAGCTGAAGAGACTGCACGGGTGGTGGTTAGAGCTGCTGCCTTGTCAAAAAAATACAATTTCAGGTATACATCTTTTTTCATGAAGGTCAAGAGAGATTTTTGAAAGGTTCTTCTGAATTAATACAACTACTCTAGAGTGAAAAATTGTCAGAAACCACCAAGAATTTCTTAAAGAAACTATATTAAAAGCACAACTTCAAAGTACCCATTTTGCAAGAAAGATGGAGTCTTAATGAGAGATAAGATGGCTGCACCATAATTTTTTCATAAATTTCAGATGACTATAGACAACAAAGTGGATAATCACACCTACTAGGAATAAATTCTGCAGTGTAGCAGGCACATTAGTACCAAAAATCAAGGTAACCTCTTTATTCCCTTCATTTGCCAGAAAATTCACTAGGAAATTTGCTGACTACTTTTGTTAGACAAAGCTCTTCCACACCTAAATATTAATTTCTATTTTGAAAGCTAAGGGAAGATATACAACATCTCAGAAAACTAGAAATATTTCTAGTTCAACTGGGGGATGAACAAATTCAGAGCAGTCCTGTTGAGAAGGACTTGGGGGTGCTGGTGAATGACAGGCTGGACTTGAGCCAATAACGTGTCTGCAGCCCAGAAAGCCAAACGGGTCCTAGGCTGCGTCCAAAGCAGTGTGGCCAGCAGGGCAAGGAAGGAAATTCTGCCCGTCATGTGACCTCAGCTGGAACACTGCATCCAGCTCGGGGGTCCTCAGCACAAGACAAGACAAGAACCTGTTGAAGCGGGTCCAGAGGAGTGTGACAAAAATGATCGAGAATGGAAAACTTCTCCTATGAGAACAGGCTGGGAGAGTTGGTGTTGTTCATCCTGGAGAAGAGAAGGCACAAGGGGTACCTTTATTATAGCCTTTCAGATCTGAAAGGGGGCTTATAAGAAGCACAGGGGAAGAATTTTAGCAGGGCCTGTTGTAGTAGGACAAGAGGTAGTGGTTTTAAAATGAAGTAGGGTCAAATTAATGTAGGTATAAGGAAGAAACTTTTTTTATGTAGAGGGTGGTGGGACACTAGCTTACATTGTGCATAAATGTGGTAGATGCCCCATCCCTGGAAGTGTACAAGGGCAGGCTGGACTGGGCGCTGAGCAACCAGCAACCTGGTCTAGTGGAAGATGTCCCTGCTCATTGCAGGAGCATTGGAACTAAACGACCTTTAAAGGTCCCTTCCTACCCACCCAAACCATTCTATGATTCTATGATTCTGCCTGTCCTAAATAACCAAACAAAAAGAGTCAAAATACTGTGTATCAATCTGCTGAGGTCCAATTCACAGCAGAACTTTGAAGCAAGTAGTCCTACAACTTATTTGTATCAGCCAAAACTCAGTCGGTGAAGATATTTCTCTGTCTATTCAATTTTCCACCTTCCACAATGCATTGACTCTAATGAATAAAGAAAACGTTTCACATATGTAGGCACGAGTAAAGACTGGTCTGCTCTTTCATGTGACATTCCAGGGCAGGTTAGGGGAACATATCCTGATTGCAACCTCAATCAAATGCATGCAGAACTGATCAGGAAACTGTTCAGAGAAGAGCCAGCTGAAGGCCACAGTCAAAACTACTAATAACGTGTTGAGTGCTTTTATGTGGAAATTGGACCACAGTCCTTTACTATTCACTATTTTCGAGCTCCATAATGATGGAATAACAGGTACACTTACCGAGGATACAAACTGCACTGAACCAGGAGGTACTGCAAGCTGTGTTGGACAGCACCCATTTTATTTTGTTGTTTACACAGCTGTTGGATGCTCTGCACAGCACTCTGCTTCCAATGCCTTCAATCAATGCTTTATGCACAGCCATGCTACAGCCAGCAATCTGCAGATCATAACCCTTCTTTTTCCTCTGCACTTTATTAATTGAATGTTATTTCCATGTAGGCACCATACAGAAAACCTGTCATTCTGGTTCTCTCTTCAAAAAGGGGTGCTATGGTACACTGCAAATCACTATATGAGCTTTTATTTCGGTAAATATCTTGTTTGGCTTTTTCACTCTTTTTTTTTTTCATTAAAAGCCTTTAATATGGATTAACCTTTAACTGAAATCCATACTGAGTCACTATTTCTTTTTCAGTTGTGTTCTGATATTAAAAATTCAATAAAAATTATAGAACTTGCACATAAGCACATAAAATATATTAAAGTACTAGTATATACATGAAAATTCTCTAATTATACAAAGGAAAAATGAAGCACCAAAACTTTTTAAAAAAGATCAGCATCAGTTCTGATTCATTTTAGTATTTAGTTGTTCAAATTGGGTAATGGCCAACAACACAAAGGGAAAAAAAGTACCCTGGTGACCTGCTAATAAACTCTAAATCCTGAAATCAATGCCAGGCAAAGGGTCACTGTCTAATCAAGCCATCTAAAGGATTTTAAAGCTTTCAGCTACTTTCAAAAACACAAGAGGCCAGCAAGCACACAGAAACAGAGTTTCAACGCTATTGACATAATGAGCAAAAACACTGTGTCCCTCTTTAGTAAATACATTAGTAAAATAACAAGGAAATAAACTCTTGTTTCAGCAGAGAAGCATATTTAAGGAGCTGTAACTTTTCATGATTGTTCTGTGTGTCTATCTGGTATGTAATGAGTTCACAGTACCAAAGATGAATATAGCAGGACAGAGGGCTTTTTTCAATTCGATCTGTGCAATTCTGTACAATTAATTATCAATTGCATTTGACCTATTTGTGCTCTTTAAATCAGTGAATTTCTGAAAATGACTGTATTTTCCAGAATATGAGGTATGACTTTTTTTAGGAAAACTGTCTAAAAAATATAAAGCAAGTTTTAAACGTCTGTTCATTTTTTTTTAAATTTTTTTTGACAGATCTATATGTATAAGGAAGACAATTCTTTCTAATCTACTTTTGTCTTCATGTCTATTTTATTCATAGTTGTCTTTTGAACAGTGATGGACACAGTAGCAAAAAAAGGTCAGTTAAATTCACACAAAACTAATTACACTCTAAAAGCACAAGTTGAAAATAAACTTGCTCTCGTTCAACGAGTAGGCACACCTTTAATACATTTAAGTTCTCAGTATTACATTGGTATGGTACTTGAACACTTGACCAGTAAAGAATTTCAGTTTTCCCCGCTGGATACAGAGTTATCCTAATGTCTTTCTATCAGAGTGACATACCTATTTCCCAGAGACTGCTCATGCACAAAGAATGAGAACTGAGCATGGATACCTTCCTTAAAATGCCTAACTGATATGAACTGAATGTGTGCAATTGTCAGTGCTTCTTCAAGAGAACTAACAGAACTACCAGTTTTTGGAAAGACCATTCACAATCTGAGCAGCTACATTCCTTTGACAGCTCCAGGAATAGATGTGATTTGACAGCGTTCACGAGTTCATTTTAGTAAAAACCCAAAGATTGGTCATAGTCTTCATTTCTTTATTACTGACACTCAACTAAGTGTACAAGGATGATGTAGGATACAACCTGCTGAACGAACTTTAGAGTTAGGGGGAGGAAAAGTGTGTGAGTGATGCATCTAGATGCCACCTAGCACTATCTCTCAGATATAATGGTCTGAAAGTCATCTCCTCTAGGGCAGTGGGACAACCCTATGAGTGATGACTTAAGATAAGTAGTCATTAAAGTAGTCTATATGTTTGAGGATTTTATTCAGCACACCTGATCCTGACTGAAATCCTAACAAAACTAAGCAAACTGGTGCATTTTTTTAAAGTGAAAGTCAGAGATCTTAGTTTGAAATCTGAATTTTATCGCTTGTGGAGCCATTTTACTATGCATCGTTGAGTCTTGACAGTGTTAACATATAAAGCCTTTTCCCATCAGTGCAATACCTGAATTTTATTCAAAGAAGATATTTTTTATTTATGAATCTTGTTCAGGGGGAAAAAATAGACTTTTAATTCAGGTTTCAAATGTGTTGCATGACTACTTTGCTAACACAACACATGGGAATAGTAATCTCCATCAAGTGAAGCAAAAATGACTGAAAGTGTCTGAAAAGTGTTACAAGAGCTTTTTTGAGTCTTGATCACTGCTGTGGAAAATGAGAGGTAAAGGAAGCAATGTTTAAAATAGAGCAAAGAAAAAATTTCTAGTTGTCTTGTTCTCTGCGCAAAACTACATGGAAATTCATAGAACATTCTAAGCAATTAGATTTAAAGGCATAAGAAAATAGTACCTTTTCCTATGCCTGAAATAAAATTTATATTGTCTTATGGCATACACCATTACGAATGGTGATGTACAGTACCAGCTAACTCAGGAAATATATCATGTACTATGCTCCACATATATATTATGAAGTATTCGTGATTTTTTCCTGCATATACTGTTGCAGTACAAGTATAAACATTGGGGGGCATTTGTTCAATAGAGAGAAATTCTTTCTCATGGGTCATAGCTTCTATCATGTTATGCTTTAGAGTCTCCTCTATCTTCATTCACATTGAGAAGCTGATCTCACTTCTGTTTGTGCTACTTCAGATTCAGTTTGAAGTTTATAGGAGTGGCAAAATCTAATGGCAGGGAGGGAATGACTCTTCCTCTCTGCAGTCCTGTTTGGTAACTATGCTTTACTGCCAAGAAGAAAACCATCAACTGTATTCTCTGACCTAAATGTATTAAATCACATCAGCTGTCTTCAACTATGCAAAGCAATAAAATAAGAATAGCTAAGTGTTGGATGCCAGACACCCACCAAAACCTCTCTATCACTCTCTTCTGCAGCTGAACAGGGGAGAGAAAATATAACAAAGGGTTCATGAGTTGAGATAAGGACAGAGAGAGATGAATTAATCACCAAATACCATCACGGATAAAACAGACTTGGATTAGAAATATTAATTGAATTTATCAGTAACAAAATCAGAGCAGGTTAATGAGAAGTAAAATAAGACCTTAAAAATACCTTCCCCTCACCCCTCCCTGCTTCTACCTCTTCCCACCAGTAACACAAGGAGACAGAGAATGGGAGTTATGATCAGTTTATCACATGTTGTTCCTATTGCTGCTCAGGGAGAGGAGTCTTTCCCCTCCTCTGGAAGTTCTCCACAAACTTCTCCAATGTGAATCCATCCCACAGGCAAGAGTTCTCCACAAACTGCTGCAATGTGGGACACAATTCCATGCAGTGTAGTCCTTCAGGCACAGTTCTTCAGATCCTACAGGACCATGGGGTCATAAGTCCTACAAGGAAACCTGCTCCAACAGAGGACTCCCATGTGTTTACAGCTTTCTCTCAGGGGTCTCCTCCAGGGGCTGCAGGTGGAACTCTGCATTCCCATGGACCTCCATGGGCTGCAGGGACACAACTGCTTCACTAGGGTCTTCATTACGGGCTGCAGGGAATTCTCAGCTCTGGTGCCTGGAGCACCTCCTCCCCCTCCTTCTGCACTGACCTTGGTGTCTGCAGAGTTGTTCCTCGCACATGTTCTCACCCTGCTCTTCACTGGCTGCAATTACAACTGCACAATAACTTTTTATTTTCCTCTTCTTAAAGATGTTATCACAGAGGCATTGCCATAATTTCTGATTTGCCCAGCCATGGCCAGAGGTGAGTCCATCCTGGAACCAGCTGGCAATGGCTGTCAGACATGGAGGAAGCTTCTGGCAGCCTCTCACAGAAGCCACCCCTGTAGCCCCTCTGCTACCAAAACCTGGCCAGGCAAACCCAATACACCAGGCAAATGTTGCATCATCCGAGGCCACTTCTTGTCTGATCACTAAACATGAGGGGGTACTCTTAAGTTTATGGACTGCAAGTTGTAGGCACAGTTAATTCAAAGGGAAGTTGAAAGAGCAGCAACATTCTTATTGGCTCTTATAGAAGTTAGATTGGACAAGATAGGGATGAGATGAGAAACCTGTTGGAAATCACATAGGATTCTCTGAAAAATGAATGTCAGGTGTATTAAAATCATGGACAAATCATGGCTGTGTTGTGTCCAGATGTCCAGACTTTGACAGCAAGGGTGGGTTGCAGGGGTAGAGCAGCCAGAATATGACCCTGGGAGTGGGCACTTAGTGGCACCTGTGGCCAGGCAGGGCAGGCTGTGGGTAGATGGAGACCGGCCCTGCTGCAGCAGTGCCAGGGCAGGGGTGACCCTGGTGCATTCTCGGCAAGCAAAATGCACGAGAACACATTAACATAAGTCATCATAAAATTGTCTGCCCAAACTTGATAGAAAAAAATTAATCATTAAATTTTTGAAAGCATGTGAGTTGCTAACGATTTATTTTCCACAACCAAAATATGTAAGAAAAACAGAAAAGTTCAGGAAATGTTTTTCTGCTCTAGATTACTTATTTTCTTGTATTTCTGCCATGCCTGAGAGTTAAATCATACAATAACTTAAAATCAAATTTACTTACATATAAAAGTAAAAACTAGCCAGTGGAATTTCATTAAGGAAGTCTGGACCTTGTCCACACAGTCTTGAAGCTAACAAACAAAATCAAGTCTCCTATTAGACAGAGGTCTAAGTGCCAAACAACCTAAACGAATACTTCAGCTCCCAGGAGCAATGATAAGGAGAAGGTTGCTGAAAGCAGAGCTCCTTATTCCCTCATGCCTATATTCCATGATAAGACATTAACAGCCATGACTCTCAAGTGCTGAACGGTGTGACTTCTTCATACAAAAACTTCTTATTGTCGTGTCTCAGACAACAGTGTGAATACACTGCAGTTGGATGTGTGACTTACAGCAAAAATTCATTTAGAAAACCCTGCTGGGAAGCAGTTTCACTCCATCCAATAGTATACAAAAGATAGCTCATTATGCCCAGCTGCACAAAATTCAGGCTTCAGAAGAAGCACTATCCTGATGTAGGTCTGCCTGCCACCGTGCTTCTGCGGGACAGAAGGATAAAACCCATCATTATCTCTTTTAACACCACAGCTTTGATTTCTAGGCAGTTATCTGCATTTTGGCTTATATAGGGTGGTTAGAATAGAAAATTTTTGAATAAAAGATATTTGAATCTCACACATCAGTCACATTTTTTCCATACATAATATTCTGTATGCTCTGTAAGGCTCTTAGGTGATGTAGAGGCATCAGTCATGGCTAAAATACAGATCAGAACTGTGGACACCCCAGGCTTTTTGAAACAGAAAATTAAATGCCTTTAAGCACATATCACCCACTGCCATTTCTACCTAATATACCCCCAACATCTTGGAATGCAAAGCAATTTTCCCCCAGGAAGACTATCAGGGTAGCATCTTTGAACTAAAATATAATCTGAGCCTGTTTCCAGTGGAAACAGCTGTGTAGGGGAGGAATCCCAGAACTTGCAGTTCATGCTAAAAACCAGACACATAAATATAAATACATCATCAAGAAATAATCTAGCTCCAATGCTATCCCAAATGAATAAGAAAGAATATCCCAGTCAGTAATATACATCTCAAATTGGAAAGACTTTTTTTCAGTTTGAGGCAAAAAACCCCCTTGCTTCTATCAAATAAACACAATACTAAAGATGATGTATTAAAGCTTTCAGTACAAGAATAAAATCTGTCTGGTTTTGACACAAGTGCATGAAATTTGTTGCTCTGCTATGACTTTCTGCTTCTCTAAGACACCATTTCTCACTCTTTATTCAAAACAAGTTATTAATTTTACCATATATTTAAAATGTTTAAAATGAAACAGTATATCAGGGGTGTATGTGTGTGGTGTGAATCTGTGGAAGGAGGGCATCTGATTTACTGAGTAAAATTGGATCTGTAAGGAGAACTTTGTAATATAAAGCTGTTATCTTAGAATATTCAAAATATTCTAAATTAAATAGGCAGAGTCATTTATTTATTTATATGTTCAATATTATCTTTTGCATTCTGTGCAGAAGCACGTTAAGTGCCCACACCTAACTGGATTATGTCTATTTTGGCCAGCATACTGATGTGATTTCAGTATTAATAAAGAAGCTGTTAACCATGGATGGTAGCTGTCACATTTGCAAATGACATTGACAGAGCTAATAAAATGTTGTAAGCTAGATATAAGCCTGGGGAGAATGATGAATTTTAAAGACAAGAAACAAACAAACATTTCATTGATCGAGAAGGAAGGAAGAAATAGCTCACTGCAACACAATCATTACTGCACTGAATTTTTGTGTATTAGCAATAAACTCTTAGTATGCAAAGAATGAACTCTTCATTCAGCACGAGGAAGTAAGAATTATAAGTTTTAATGTATTTACTTTACATGTATACACACAGAAAAACCTCCATAGAGCCATTTATAGTCCAAGTCCCATGCATATATTTTACTGTAATCAATATGATTATACCATCCTTTGTTAAGTTAAATGCATGACTGTTATTTTTTAATCAGTAAGCAACATTTTTTTAATACAAAACAGTCTATTTTTACATAGACAGTATAAAATTTTATCAAATAATATAATTATGAGTGATTAATTTAAAAAGTTTAGACACTGGAAGGAAGAGGAGTAATTGTAATAAAACCACTCATTAATTTCCAGGAAAGAAGTAAATGTGTTTTGGCCACACGAGCCTTTTCCTTATGCAGAATATGAATAATTTATTTGCTTATTACGTGGACAATGTAAAATTTATAAGTTCGTATGCTTAAAATATTAATTTCCTTTCTTTCAATTTATCACATTTGTAACAAAAGATGTGATAGTTCAATGTATTCTTCTAAATTACCACCTCCAACAACTGGTGTATTTAAATGGTTAGTTGGGTTTGCTTTGAATTTCTCACGTTTTAACATATATAGTTGGAATCATTATTTTCAAGGTTGTTTTTGAGCTATCCTGAGTAAAGCACATAGTTGAGTTAGTTTCTCAACAGGTATTTTGTCAGCTACAGTTTCAAGAATAAAAGGAAAGAACTCCTTGAGTGTCACAGGTGATGTGATTAATAGTTGAGAAATATAATGGTTCACATTTCTATTTCTCTTTAAAACTGATTCTCTGAATATTTTATGTAGTTTCTCTGTAATCTCAGCTCTCAGTAATTTAATCAAGTAATGACTCACTTCAGAGCAATTTGAATGGGATAATAGAAGTCTGTGGGCAGTACGGGATGAGTAGAGGCCAGCAGTTCGTTGACTTCCATTTCATAATTCGTTGGACTCTAAATGAACTGCTGGGTTCATTTTCCTGACTGGCATTATCTACAGATGAACCACGTCAGCTGAAGAAGGTTCATGAACTACATCTGTAGCTGGGTGACTGGCAGATTCAAAAGATACAGGAGAGGATGGAGGTAAGTATTACAGGGTTGGAAATTATTTGATTGTTTCTTTGTATTCTAACTTCATTCCATTAGGCATGAAACACTGGAACCAGTTTTAACCCTTCCAATACTTGGTCTCATTTTTGGTAACTCTTCCCTTTGCCAGAAGCCAGATGTTTTTTCCCCCATTGTCATCAGGTAAAAACCCAGTACCATAGTGCAGGTCAACAACACTGTACCTAAGAATAAATTGCAGCTGTGTGACTTCTAAAGCCACACCTGTCATGCAAAAAAAAGACTCTAACATCTCTGTATCCACAGCATGACTTTTACCACTCAGTTTTATGCCATGTGTATAAGTATCTAATTTTTTAAAATTTCAAATCTGTAAATTAAAAATTGATTTTATAGGTCCTAGTTTTCTCTTTTCAGTTTTCTATTGTGAAAAATAATAGTAGTGGTTTTCTGTTTATTTCCTGCATGACAATTCTAATTTTGTGATTTTTTACTTATTAAATGTTATTCCTATCATTCCTTTCCCATATTGAAGAGTCCTAACTTTTAAAGTCTCCTGATATGCATATTATTCCATAAGTATTAACAGTGTTCTTGATTTCCTTGTGCTTTCTCCTGTTTTTTTGTATGGGCCCAGACGGTTTTACTGAGTAGTTGAAATGTGGAATAACTCTGGATTTTTGAAATAACATAATGACATTTTCTAACTGTTTTTTCTCTTATTGCCTAATAAATTTTAATACCAGATTTATTTATGTTGGTTTTGACCACTACTTAACACATATTTACATAGAAACACCAAGTCAGAATATCCTCCCTAAGTAATAACAAATTTTTTTGTCCTCATGGTGCAGGTGCATTTTGGGTAGGTTTTGCCTTCACCTATTACCTTGATTTTTTTTTCAACTTCAACCACAACTTCAGTTCACACAGTAATAATCCATTGATAGCTTTGTAAATATTCACAGTTTGCTTTCCTAGAATATCTTTGGCTCTATCAAACAATTCCAATCCTAACATAATGCCTAACAGTACTCTTTACGCTGAGAAGCCTTACAAAGTATCTCTGTACTTTGTTTCCTGTTCTTAAACTTGTCTTTAGGATCATGTCATTCCATTGTAGGTTTGATGAAAGATCTTACCAAAATCTTATGGGAAATCCAAGTGACTAAATCATATTATCCTTATTAAAAGGCTTGTTGACACCTTCGAGAAAACCTAGAAGATTAGCCTTCTATATAAACTAGGTCTATTTGCCACTCACGTATCCTAGGAATTGTGTCCACTTGATTTTGCTGTTTGCAACTGTTTCTAGACAATTTCTAAGAATATTTTCAGAATAGAAGGGGTAGGTTTTGACAGACTTTTCAAACACTTTCTCCCCAGGTTCTTAAAGTACCCAACAAAACAGGATTTTCAAAGCTGAACATTAAAGTTGAGCTTCTAAATCACTAAGCTTTAAGGTTACAGGGTATTAGTTGAAATCATAACTTGGAGATTTCAGCACCTTTCATTTTAGCATCTTCTGTTTATATTACATTTACACATGGAGAGAATTGATTTCAGGAAAGCATATATGAACAGTGAGGACTCATTTGTTACACATTGGAAGAAATATCAGCAAGTTTCTTGCTAATAGGCATATATCAGGGTATTTTCGTAGGACAGATAGGGAATCAAGGACAGAAACGGGAAATGTATATTTATGTATGCATCATCATGTCTTTTTCATGGAATAGAATTTCACTTTTAGTATACTAAGCTCAAGGAACAAGTTTTCTTTTACTGTACTGTTCTTACATACAAAATATTTGGCCCTGATTCTGTATCATTGAATATACAAAGAGATTTCTTATCACTAAATGAACTAAAGTTTCATGTCTGTTATTACTGGATCTCATATGGTTATTCCTCTTTGTGCATTGTGTAGTTATCCATTATCAATTTCAAAAAAGTGTAACAATGACACTTGATCATCCATAAATTTTCCATTGTAAATAACCAGATATATCAAATCACCCAGAAGCCATCAGGCTATATATTCCATTTCTCTCAGAAATGTTTCAATCTTATCTTCCCCCTAGTAAGGCTCTCTCTTGAACTTTAATTATAAAACATCATAGATTTTATTTTTATTCATATTGTTTCTGTCAGCATCTGGATGGCAGCTTTTATCAGCCTCTTGTGGATGTTAAGGTTCCTGAAGTAGTGAATCTCATCTAGTGTTTATTCAGCAGCAAGTAGTTCAGGTCCTTATCATCCAGAAATTCTTTAGTTCCACTGCAATCTGGGAACAACGGCAGTGATGTGGCAAGGATGGAAGCTGGAGATGGAAAGTTGTGCTGAATACAGCCACAGTGCTATTACTTAAAAATTGGATAGGTCTGTTTCTGTTAACAGGCTTACTTGTCAAATACTCACAGTCAAACAAGAGATTTAGAATACAATTAGGAGTAGGCATATGGTGATCTTACTGAGTGACTATTTTGGCACTGCCATCATGCAGGTTTTCTCACGCTGAAGTGAGATTAGAAACAAATTTCCTGCAAAGAAGCAGTCATTTAGTGCTAATCATGTTTGCATTTCTCATTTCCATGGCAGATATGAACTAGTGACCTTGAACTGAAATGCTCAGTGTTTCATACTAATTTTTTGAACCAAGGACATTTACCATCATACTTTTATTAAAAGGTTTTATTAAAAGGTTTGGCAAGAATGGGATGCTCCTGAGCAACACCAAAGACCACGCAGACTGCACTATTGACAGGAACTGCATGAGAACCAAAAAGACAGATTGACCATCACAGCCTCTCACATTCAGGATAAATCCTTTTAAGCTGTGATAATGTCTGTCATAAAACACCTTGAAAACAAGGAAAATCTCTTCACTTTCAGAGGCCAAACGTTTTCTTTTCCACAGTAACACGTCATAGCAGCATCTTCCTGGCTGTCAGGATCATGTATAACTCTACAAGACACCAAGTATCATTTCCACTCACTTGAATTAGGATGTTATTATCATCTGGCCCATATTCTCAAAAGTTATTCTTGTCTTCTAAAATGTAACTCAGGAAGAGACAGTCTGAGTTCAAGTCTAAACTGCTGTCCAAAGTCACTTTTCAATCGACACACTACATCTTTCTATGTACACGCTAAAACCATTATTCATTGACATGACAGCTGATAGTCCAGTGTGAAAGTTGAATGTCCAAAACAGCCTGAGATTTTGCCCCTTTTCACTTTGTCCTTGTAGGGATAAAGCCTAGATAGGAAGCTGCACATAGCACAAGGTGCACATAGTGTGCATTTCTGGTCTGTGTTCTGTGTGATGTTTATATTTTTTTGACCTTTTTTTTTTTTACACAAGCTAAACAAAGTGTGATCAATGAAATCATATTAGACTCACCTAACCTGAAATTTAGTTAGATGTGAAATAAATAGAATAGTGTCAGCAGAGGTCTTGTTATGTACATCATGACCACAGCTTTCTCCAATGCCTTGTGAGCTCTGACAATATTTGTGTGGATACAAGTCAGGCAAAAATAGATTCCTGTAAGTAGGCACATAGCAGTTTCACCTGCAGTCAACTGTTCTTGCAGTGTAAATCAATGTCAAATCAGCAAGCCAAAAACCTAGGCATAACAGTGGGAATCTGTGTATATAACTGATCCAGCAATGGGTATTGTTTACAATATCAGCAGTAGAAATTACCATATGATTAATAATGTTAGAAAGAAACACAATGAGAAATAAATAAATAGCTTTTAAATATTTTTCATTTTCCACTGTACTTTTTGCTGAATATCCTAACCCACCCCCATTATATATCACATATAACTTATGTTTTTATTAACGTTAAGGGGAAGAGTCATAAAATATGGCAATTTTAACTAATTACATTTACAATAACAATTGTTATACCTCACTGAAAAATCTGTCCCGTATCACTATTCTGTGTATTATATTTTGTGACTTATCTTGGATCATTTCACCAGTAATCACATCTGTCCTTTGGTGTTTGTTGTCTATTCTACTACCCTTCCACTGCTCTTCGTGCTTCCTATAATTCCCTTCCCTCCCTTCTAAGTCTTTGTTTTGTAACACTGAGATCAGAAATCTTGCCTTTTAAGTAAGAAATTCCTTAGGCAAATAATGTCATTTTCTACGTGACCTAGGACACTTGGGTCTTGGCCAATATAAATGCTTAAAACCAGCAAGATTCTTTAAGTAACAATAGAATGTGTTCTGAATTTTGTATTATCATGCAGGGAAAATAAGGTAAGGAATTCAGCTGTGATTAAGTTCAATTTAAATGTTTGCCCCAGAGTACAAAAATGAAGATTAATACATTTGGCATCAGATACCACTGATAAGTATTTCCATGTTTTCATAGAGATGAAGTTTTATTCCTAGAGTCCCCTGACATTCTTAACATAAATAATTATACTACACTGCTTCTAGCATCCAGCACAAAAATGGGGCTGGTGGGGATAGAAAAGAAAGAAAGAAAGAAAGAAAAAAAATAACAGTAAAGCAGGGTATAAAATTAAGAATATAGAACTCATGCTTTTAGGATCCCTCAGGCCCACAGAGCTTGACTACTTTACACAAAAATACTCATTAAACAATTAGTAAAAATTCATTGAAACTTCTTATGTGGGATTATGAGAAAGGAAGAGTTGAACTGGGAGATCCCCATCTAGTATCTTGCTTGAATTCAATCTTGCACATCCATGATAAAGTGCTTTGAACAGTTAGTTATTGATTAGTCCTTGCAGATTTTGATGATAAATTCTGTCCAGGACTTGGTCAAAAAACTGTCGTGATAGACTTTCCATCAAATTCAACAGAAGTGTCTTCCGAGGAAATTAAAAGAAGAAAATTTGTCAAAAAAATTTAGTAAGACTTACTGAAAGAGTAAAAATATTATTGATAAAGATACATGAATTGGTCATTTGGAAAGGACAGATCAAGTGAGCATTAGAGGGCTTTTTTTAACAGTTTAAATAACACTACATAGGACAGAATATTCTTGTGAGGTGGTGGTTTCTGATATGCTTAGAGAGTCTGACCTTCTGTTCCACACACAAGATTTGAGAGCTTTACATTTAATTTCCTTCTCTCAGAAAATTGCATGCTATACTAGCAGTTATCTAACTCATTTAATCAACACTTAAAGCATACTTTGGCATCCTGCATTAAAAAAATTACGATAAAAAAAGTAAGAAAGAACAATAACATAATTAATTTTATTGTTACCAACATCATATACAAGATGTTTTTCAGAGCTGATAATCCAATTTGAATCATAAAGATGTTTTCAAATTTTCTCCTTTTAAATAGTTGTAGCAGCTAGAGATGAAAAAGATTTTGATATGTCAAGTATTCTCCTCCATGTTACCATTTCCCAGCTGAAAATTAATGTGGCACAAAACATTAAAACTAATTGGAAAATACAAGTCTGATTAAAAAAAAAAGTTAAAATAGTTTATAAATAGTACAGATTATGAGCTGTGTTTACTTCTTTTTGAGAAATCCAAATGTGGTCTATTTGACATAATCAGGATGTACATTCTTTCATACACTTTTTCACTTCAAGCAGTTTAAAATCAATAGAACTACACTAGTAAAAAAAAGAAAAAGTTGCTTAGTAAGAAGGAGCTTTACTTTTTGTACACAACAAGTGTTTGGTTTTTGCCCAGCCCAAATCCAATAATGGAATGTGTTGTTAGATGTGTTTGTTTGAGACTTCAAAATAGTGCTGAATTTTAATTGTTGGTGCTCTGTCCCCAGAGCAGTTCCACAAGATACAGGGAAGAATTGCTCTTAAACATGAAACATGGATATTAATTCAGATTTAAATAAACAATGTATAATCTTAAGAAAAAAGTCAAGAGCAATCTAATTTCTTTCAAAACAGTTAATGTAGTAGGTAGAGGCGTATGTCAGAACTTCAGTATATCTCAGAAGTGTGTTCACACTGTAAGCCTGACCAATGTGTTAAGACTGATCCATTCCTACCCAGAACTCTAGCAGAATATGTGGCAGTTCTGATAATTGTACAGTTCACTTATTTATGTGTGCCTTTACTGAGGTTTCCATTGCCCTCACCAGTTATTTGGACATTGAACATTCACGATGACAGGATCCACTATGGTGAAAGTTCCTATGGACCGTGCTTTTATTCAGGCTTGGCTAGGAATTTAACACCTTCCAGGGCCCATGTACCTTATGATCCTCTAAGAGTCCTAATCCCAATGTCCATTTTCATTTTGAAGGTGGCTCTGCAGGCACTGAGTGCCTATCAGCTATAAATATGCTCTGGTGCATGCACTTCCAGAGCAAATCAGATTTACAGAGTTAGTGTAGAAAGTTTGTTGGATCTTTGGGACTTCCTTGATGGAATTGGGAGGAGTTGCAAGAACACAAAAATGCTACATGGAATCATGAAGCCCACAGAAAAAGTCTACTAAACTCACAAGCAAACCTTCCTATCTTTTGAAAACTCTCTGAACCTAAGTATAAATTATACATTTGCCACATACGGAAGTAGTAGGGATCCAAGCAAACTAAAAATCAATTTCAGGATAAGATGATAAGATTTGCTAAGACAACTAAAAAGGTTTCAGTCAATCTTAAATATGAAAGATTATCTAATATATTTCTAAAAATTCTTTTGAAAGTTTAAACACTCCAACTGAGGCCCAAAACAAAAACACAAAACATCCTTGAACTTGCATTCAGATTCAGGCTGACAATACTTATCTTGCAAACATTATCTTACTCTAATTTTTTTTTTCTGGGTCTGTGACAAGGCACATGTGAAGATTGCATAGTATGGTGGTACAAAATTTAAATTGGCCCATGAGCAATAAAGTAAATAGGTTTCAATAAGAAAATTCTACTTTCATTTCCTGCCTACCTTAGATTTAATTTTGAATTTTATGTCAGTCTGGGAAAGACAGCCTTGCATGCAACAAGTTCCTTGTGAGCCATGGTACCATTCTTTTCTAAGATGCAATTTGTTGTTAAAGCCTATTAATTCTTTTGAGAAAGAACGAGTAATCCCTGTGCACTGGCACGGATGTGCCTGAGCTTGATCACAGTAAATGTCCTTGCCTGTTTTTGTCTTCTGTGTCAGCTTAGGATAATAACCATGGCTTTTACCACCAATCTGGACTCATAGATGTGCAATTCCCCAACTCACTCATGTGGATAATGTATTCATCCTGTAACACTGTATTTCAGTTTCAGGACAGTGATGGTTGGAGAGGAACAGTTGCCACAAGTAAAAGTAATGAACCATTTAGCAGCTATACTGCAGCCTGCTGTAAAGTATCTTATGGTGTCTCTCTCTCTATCCCTATCCATCTGTAGCAATCATCATGTGAGACAGTCTTTGAAATAGCAGCACAACCGAGTGACTACACCAGGCATTAAAGATCCAGTCAAAGTTCCCATGCAGTTTCTGGCATTGGCCTCATTAACGCAATTGTGTCACATCTGATTAGTAAAGACAGTGTCTTTAGATGATCTGGTTCCTTGGTGAGCGCAGAATATCGGAGTGAAGAGAAACCAGCACGTTGTAGTTGTGATGAGGAATACAATAACCCGTCACCATAGCAAAGAGCACATTTTATTTGAAAAATACGAATAAAAGATTTTGTCCCTTTTGTTTATTAAAAGAAAATGTAACAATTTCTATCAGTAACACTTGCATAAGGAGGTATACTTTACATTACTCTGTTAAAAAAAATATATATATTTTTTGGAGACTTTGGAAAAATAAGGATGGCCCAAAACTTGCA
Organism: Atrichornis clamosus; assembly: GCA_013400975.1. Taxonomy (NCBI): domain Eukaryota; kingdom Metazoa; phylum Chordata; class Aves; order Passeriformes; family Menuridae; genus Atrichornis; species Atrichornis clamosus. Next base: position 71,003 of record WBMZ01014664.1, read on the forward strand.
ACACACTTCCAATATTCCTTAGAATGCACTGTACCATTTATATGTACTGCAAGTACAAGGTCTTAGCATTTTATAATCCACAAAGTAACACTAGGCAGCATAATTTCATATCCATCTTTGCATTTAGAATATTCCCTTTGTTACCCTTGTGTGAGCTTATGAGTTTGGTTAATTCCAGACTGGTCCAATACTTAGACTTTTCTAAAGTATGATTTTAAAAATCCTTAGATCACAGAAATTTTGTAACTCCTTTTAAATACCAATGAGAATACTTTCACATAGACAATTTGTTTCAGTAGTCACAATTTAAACTGCATCAATTACAATTAAAACTCAAAAATCTTTGCAATTATTTTGTTTTTTTAAGAAGAATGCAAAAAAGTAAAGTGCATAACAGAGTGAAATTACTTTCAACATTTACAGTCTTCTATGTGTATGTAATAAAAGGTAACTGATAAATAAATTAATTTGTTTTCAATGTATGAATCTTAGTCTAACACCAGCTGAATTCAAGCTCTTCCTTCTCTTTAAAGTGCATTAAACTACATTTTTAACAGGTTTTAGTTTGACAATATAGTTTCACATTTTAAAATTCTTATACCGACCATTTTTTCAGATGACTTGCGAAGATTACAGCATACTGAGTGCCCTCACCACTACAAGAAAGAGGGTTTCTTTGAAGGAATGAAACTACTTTTTTTGATGCAAATGTACTATTAGTTGAATAGCTGTTCCAGAAATCAAATTTTAAATTGGAAAGCCCTTAAGTACCACTTTGCATGTGCCATTTAACTTCACTCAGTATTTCCAGTTTAAGTAAAACCGTCAGTTTTCAACATTTAGTTGTTAAGCAGCAACAGGATTACTATTTAGGCTAATAGGAAATATTTGAAAATATGAGTACACAAAAGATCCATGAAAGGTTTAAGCATAGTCTATATAATCAGACTTGACCATAAACTAGGAAAGAGTTTCCCACAATACTTTCACTGAATGTATACTTTTTGTTTAATTCAGCAGTGCTACAAAATGATTGCGCCATCCACGGCATACAGTGTTAATTTTCTTCCACTTTAATCCAGGTCATCATAAAATTTCTCAAATATAGTTTAAATTTGTTTCTAGGACACAAAGGACCAAAGGAAAAAATTGTGAGATTGGGATTAGAAACCTGTAAACCTGTTCTTTCTGCACTGTGAGGCCTTCTTCTGTGGCCCTGAAGATTTAATATTCTGCTATTTGTCATGCAAACAACACGACACTGTGGTGTGTATTTGAATAAAAAACAGTAAGCATAGCAAGCATGCAGACATATCATGATAAAAGAGCACATTTGGCGACCACTGTGGATAGGACGTACCAAACAGGACACACTGCAGCATCACAGAAGCAGCGTCTCAATAACCCTGCAGAGTTTTAAAGGATTCAGGATTCCTGGAGCTGGGGGTATGATGCATGTGCTGTACAGCAGCAAAGAGAGCACCAGAAATGGTGAAAAAGGGATACTTATTTCTCTGAGATATTATTAACTTCAACACAACATTAATGTAAGGAGTGACTACTTATGTCACTGCACTTCTGTTGCCTTTAAGCCTGAACGTTCTATGATGTCAAAAAAAAAAAAAAAAAANAAAAAAAAAAAAAAAAAGGTGGGAACACTGCTTAAAACACAAAATACAATTCATTTTCCCTGCTTTGGTGTGGGGCCAGAGGGAACAGACATAAAGATAACTAATACCTAGTTCTCAAAACAATAATACAAAAATGAATGCAATTTTCATGCAGCTGTGATACAAAGTATTATGGCCCACGGTAGTAGTAATGCTGAAAGACTTTCATTTTAACACTCTACTAATACAGTATAAAAATTTAGATGTTGGCATAAAGCAAGTGTGACCTAAATCAAAGGAAAATGTCTCCTAATAAAATTGCACAATACTAGTTGCTTCATTTGGGACAAAACTGAAACATATCCTAGCTCTACCCCCAAAAAAAGACAATATATAAATCATTCTCAGCTTGTGTGTAACTCTTACTGAATTAAAACATCTGCTTAATTTCACTCTACGGTAAGAATGTCTCCTTAAATGCATTTCTAGAAGATTCTGTATTTCGTAAAAAGTTTAAAAAATCTGAACACAAATTATTAAACTACTTTCAAGTCATCAGCAGAACATTTTAGGGTTCAGGGGGTTTTCCTTACTAAATTTTCCTGTGGGTTAAGATGCTGAAAGAAAGGAAAACATTACAAATTTCAAACACAACAGTGTACTAAAAACCAATTCTGGCACTACAGTGCAACTAATACTTTTTAGAGTGTGAGAAGTTTCTTACAAAGTTACTTGCTAATTTTTTCAGAAGGCTGCTTAAAACAAAAACAGTCAACTACATCTCAGGATGGAGTTAATAAAAAAAAAAACAACAAAACCCTCTTCAAAATAGAACTGATCAGAAATTTCAGTCATGTCTAGGACCTACCCAACCACAGAGTAAAGAAAAGAAGGCTTAATCATCTGGTTCACCTGTGTGGGCCACAGCAGATCAGCAATAAATATAGACCCCTCTTTACTAACCTGAATGTAAGTGGCACCTAAAATGCAGAGGGAGGAATCTAGTGCAGCATACAAATCTGCATCATTCTGCACACCAGACCAGACAGTAAGAAAAGAGTACATAGCTTCTGCTCTGGACAGTTTTCCTATCAAATGCATACTGGAAGAAGTCCACTTCCCTAAATGGAGCTACAATTATAAGCAGGGGACTCTTAATAGATCATGAGCCTTATAGGTCATAATCTTTCAGGGGATATTATGAGTTCCTGATCCTCTCACAGTATAATCACCAGAAATACAAAGACAAGGTTAAAGTTTCACACAAAACAAAGGAAAAATCAGAATCTGCTAGATGAGGTGATAAGCAGCCTGCTATGCTAAGCAGAACTGTTTAACAGTTCTGCAGCTGCAATGCTAAAAAAAGAAAAAAAAATGCTGGATTAGGTGTTAAGCAGCCTGCAACATTATGGAGAACTGTTTATCAGTTCTGCAATGCTATAAAGTTACTAATGTAAGAAATCAATTTACTTAATCCATAGGAACCACAGTAATGGTATATTTCCTTCACTGACTTAAAATGTTCCTGTTCCCATGATGCTTGAAATAAGGAAAAAACATCTTGTTCTGCTTAGGTGGAAATCACTCTAAGAGAAATAAATGTCAGAATATTGAACCTAAAAGAAAAAAGCATCATCATCTTATTCTTCTTGTTTCAATTTTTGCTATCCCAGTGTCTTACCAGCAGCTCTGTTTTGCTTTTAGTCACACACAGAAATAGAAAAACATTATGATTAAGAACTCTGTGTTTTAAACAGACTGTTGTAGCTCCTGGACTTCGACCAGCAAAAGATTTAAAAAGCTTCAGCTCTTGACATCACTGAAGCACAGTGAACCAAACAACTGCATAGTTTAATAGTGCTGCCATTGTTGTTTTTACTGAAAAAGCCTATGCTTCATCTGCTTCGCTGCATAAGGAGTACTTTGGGCCCATTCCATTTAAATGAATGATAGTCCCGTGAAAAGACAAAAAGACAAAGCACAGCACTGGAAACAACAGTTCCTCTAGCACACAGTAACAGCAGGTCTGTGGTTATGGGCTAGAGCTGTGTTTGAGCTACAGCTAAAGATGCCCTCCATCTGTTAGCTGGCTGTGGATGACAAGATTATGAAGGACATAATGAAATGACAGCTTCTCAATGCAACCTGCTCATTCAATAAGATTAAATCATCAAAGGACCATTTATTTAAGAGGACAGGTGTGGCTTATCACCTCTGTGAAGGAAACAGACTGGTAGCACTTCTCACACTGATAGTAAACCCCATTGGCTACCTCACATTGGGATCACAAGGCCTAGAGCACAGATAGAAATGCAACATCACAACCACCTGCAAGAGATCTGATCCTCCGTTAACTATCTTCTTAAACAAACATGACCATAAACTTTTACTGTAGCTTGGAGATGTTAGGCATATTGCAATAAAAATATCATTGCTTGGCTTTACTTTAGGTATTGTTGCAGATAAGGTACCACAGACTTTATTGAGCAGTTAAAAAAAAAATACACAAGGGACAATAGATTCTTTTTTCTGTATTTTTCAAAATTTGACTTTCTTCCAATTGGAGAACCCAGTTTCAAATATGAAAAGGGCACTTGTTCTACAGTAACTGCATACAACTTATTCAGTTCCAAGTACTGTATTCACTTTTTTTTGTTACCGTTGCTGTCATTATCTGTCCAGTTGTTTAGGAACTTCTCTGTTCTGGGAATTACAACTAAGTTGTTCTTTCTGATTCTATTTCCCCATAGAGTTCAGCTAGCTTCTTGAACTCAGGTCCCCAGTCTCCAAGGTAATTATAATCCTGGTCAGAGTGTGTTGTTGCTGAATCCAGGGAGCTGATAGATCCAGCTTCTGATCTGTGACCCTCATAGGCATATGTCTGCAGGGAGTCATACGGGGGCACACTGGGGTCCAGATCAGCCTCTGCCAGTCTTTGTTTAATGAACTCCTGAACATCTATACTGTCTAGGCTTGAGGAGGGATGATGCCTGGACAGAGGCTTCACTTCAGGACGAACATCCCTCCGGTATTTTAGCTCTTCAGCCGCAGAAGGATTCCGCAGTGCTGTGATGTCAAATGCTTCTGTGTCTTCCTCTCCACCGCCCTCGTCATCATATGTCACAACATTTTCCCGGACATCTTCTTCTGAAATGATCAAGGGCTCCTTCTTGCTACGTCTTAGGGTGATGAAAAGGACCACAATTGCTAAAGAGAAAACTGCAGATATTAGAGTAGGTTTAAAGTTTACATCTGAATATGCTGCAGAAATAGCAGACACTAAGTCAGAAATACAGAGGTGTAATATTTTCAGGCTGATGTTTTCAGTACTGGTATTTGGGATCAACTGCTACTTAGATTACTAGGGATCTCATACAGGCAATAAATGGAGATAACATTATTTCAGGTAAATGAGAAGTGAGTAACTAGAGCAGATATTTTTCAGAAGCATTATCCAGGGCTTTCAGTGTTTCATTAAAACCAGTGTTTAGCATATAAATTGAATTAACATGTAAAAGGTTTATTTTTTGTCTTACAAATATTCAATTTTGTGTAATAAAATACAAAACTGTAAGTTAAGTGTATTACTATATATTTTAAAACAGTTTTATGACAAGAAAATTCTGAAGTAAGCTGTAGGGAAAGTAGTCCTTAAAAAATGTAGTCTTTGGGAGAAAAACCCTCAAAATATCCCATGTTGGTCACACTGCAATTACCATTATTTCTTGCTGTCTCTACAAGAATGCAGAAAGGCACCTGAGTAGTACAGAGTCGTGTATACAGCAAGTTCTGTCTCTGACAGAAAAAAAACCAAAACAAAACCAGAAAAACCCCACAATATTAACTAGTGGGTAACATTCAACTTGGCCTGGGGAAAAAAACCCAACGAAACATTCAAGGGAAAATGCACTTGCAATGGCATTTATCTTATGGGTCTGCTTATAGTCTCCTATGTCCCTTGCCCCTTATGTTGTGCCTTGCTATCAGTTTATTCCACAAAGGTAATTAAGAAATGGCTTTTGTAGAGTACTAATAGTGCTTCTTACAGGATAATGCATTTCAAAAAGCTTTCCCCATCTCTTTTCTATCATTTTTCACACTGTTCTAGACATGGAATTAGAGTCAGTCGCTTTTTGAAATCTTTCCAAATTACAGAAAAAAGATCTGCAGTGCTAATTACTTGATAACCTCTGAAAAATAATTTCTAGTGGATTCTAGATATGCATGAAGGTACTTTAAAGGCATTTTTCCCTATTAATTTTAGCTAAACCTTTCCCCTCTAATCACAGCTATGTGTTTCCAATTGCCTCCTGCTACCAGGCTGCCACTGGTTCAAAAGCAGACCTTATTAAAAACTTGTGCCCTGTCACACTCCGAGAGGCACTGGAGGGATAGCATTGCTTAATACCGAAAATGGCTTACCAAGAAGAATGACAACGCAGAGCAGGATGGCGATCAAAGCTCCCGTGCTCAAGCCAGCCGAGGAGAGGAAAGCTTCGGCGTGGCAGGTTCTCACCCGCCCATCTCTCTCACAGGCACAAACCCGGATGGTGAGGGTGCTGCTGCTGCTGAGAGGGGGCACTCCACCGTCAGAAATCAAAACTGGGAGATAATAGATATCTTGAGTGGTTCGACTGTATCTCCTGCGTCTTGTCAGGATACTGGCTGTATTGTCTGCGATATTAAAATCAGAACAGCATTTCAGTGAAGTAAAAAATGAAAAAAATGTGATTAACGACTTGTTTCCCGTCAAGCGGAAGCATGGGGCATCTTAAAACTAGACAATCCTAGTCCATGAAAGTGCACAACCTAGAATTAAAATTCGTCAGGAAGCATCTGTGGTCAATAGAGAAAAAAGAGGAGATTGTGGAAAGTAATTAGCATTACATAAATAAGTTTACTTAAAACTCTTGTACTTTTTTTAGAATCTAAGTTAACTTTGACAAACATTTTGGGTCCATTTTGCAAGAGTTTTAATCCCATGTTATACTGTTGGTAGCATAAGTATACTTGTCAATTTGAATACCTGGAATTAGGAGGATACCAGTTGTGATATTATTCCACAACACAAAATCATCTTGATTCTCAGAAGAATGTTAAAAGTTCATGAGGAAAAGCTAAAATACGACTTTCATGTTTTATTGTTTGCAACAGGTTTTAAAGTTCAAGTGAGCTTTCAGAAAACATCTGAAAGGACAGTGGCCAAAGACACATGATGTGGAGAAGTCAAGAGGAAAAGAGAAGGAAAAGGAAGGGAAAGAAAGCAGATAATACATGTTCTAAACTAGAAGAGGTTAAAGGTAAGAAAAAGGGAGATAGTGATGCAGAATTTTGCCACCATTATGTTACCTACAGGTCCATCAGGTGTATACTGCAGTCAAGGAGAATCAAATGCCTATTATACACACATTGCAAGAGCATGAGTGGGCACTAAGGAGGATAGGAAGTTACCTTTAAGTCCAAGAAATCAAAGGACATAAAGAGAATGCAGGGGAAGAAATGCTACAGTAATATATCATTACATCTAATATTCATATGTGTAAAATTTATTTTCTGTTTTTTACCACCACAATGAAAGTACTAGCCCCTGAATTAAAGTCCAAGACAAATCAAACAACATTGGAGACAGTGAGAATCAGAGACACAAGCAGTTATGGAGAGAGGGAGAGAGATGGGGACTGATAAATGGAAAGAGAGATTAGAAGAAAAGAGCTTTCCTCTCATACAGCTTGTCACATGGTTTCCAAATTGGGGGGTTGTGAGATTGGATTTTTTAGCAAACAACAAAGGAGTGAGAAGTACAAAAATACATCTGCCAGATTTCTTTTCCTATTACAAACAAACAAGAAACTGTCTTCATTTTCCTTACCACTATAGGCTACAGCATTATATAGATTTACCATAATCTACGGAAAAATGAAATCTGTGTCAGTCTGTGAAAAACTAGTGCAACAATATAGCCAGTGTGGCATATTTTAGCCCATCGGACTGATGCATGTATATTTGAATGCTGGAGTTATGTTTTTGTTTAAACTGNACCATTGGACATCAGTACATTGGCATGTATATTTGAATGCAGGAGTTATGTTTTTGTTTAAACTGGATAGAAGCTCTCTTTCAGGTGACTTGTCTTCATGCCACACTGTCTATCAAGTTCTATGCAAAATTTTAAAATGATCATTTTAACCCATTTCTGTCAACATTTTTTTTGGATATCATCTGACAGTGGTATTGAGAAAAACTGGTAATATAGCCCCATATCAGCATAATATCATAATATAATATATTTGGTAACAGGTTTCACACAAGAAAAACATGTATGTGCTGGAAAGTGGTATCCTTGCTGATAAGGTATGTTACTGTTATTTACCACATGTACATCCTGCTCCCAAATCAAAAAACTTTCTCAATGACCTGCAGAAAGAAGGACCCCAACACAGAGGTGATTAAAAGATATACAGTAAATCAGTTGAGGGTATTTTTAAGTGTAGGGTTCTGGAAATTACTATTATATAACTATAGCATATTACATGCAGAATTATGTACTTCATTTTTATAAAAACTCTGTTAAACTTGAGCTTTTCTCCATATTGCTTTATCTGGGCTTGTGAAATCTTATAAAAACGTACTGTGGTAGTCTCATTAATGCTGATTTTTTTCATTAACTTACAGTTAAGAAATAAATTATTTTCATATATTTCTGCAACTAGACTAGGGAGAAAAATGTTCTGTATTATAATTGAGTCAATTGATTGAAAACATCAAGCTCACCATCACTGAAGTTCAAAATGCGTTTATTGTATTAAAAAAGTTCCCTGTCCTGAAACAGACTGAACAGGGGCCTTAAGGCCATAATTACAGACCACCTATACCCACAGAGGTCTTGCTAGGCTCTGTCACTCTAATACTAAGATAAACGAAAAAGTCCCAAGCCTTATTTTTCAAATTTTAACTAACTTGTTTATTAATACTTTTATGGTCTTCTACATTTAATAGAATACTGCACATGAACAATCTCAGGGATATATTTTAAAATACTTCTAAAACAAGCAAATAACTTACGGAACACAGATTACATGTCTTTTAATTTTTCAACACATATATGGGTATAATCTGCAGGTAAAGTAAGCAGCTGTTTTATTTTTCCCCTACATAATGTTGAATAAAATAAGTTTTGGGTTTTGTTTTTTTTTTTTAATAGTATCTTGTCCATTTGCTACTCCACTTTTTAAATTGTAGCTAGAGTGTAAACCTCCAACTTCCCTAATACTGCAGGAGGAAATAGATAAAATCTTCATTGTTTCAAAGAGGAAGATGACCATAGACTATAAAATGATCTTCACCTGGTTTGCTTGTCAGCTGTCAAAGCAGTGGTTGATTGAATTCTAGACACAACCCAAGAGCAGAAATAAACTCACATATCTGTGGTTAGTAGGGAATTTCAAATGAACGCACAGTTTGCATAAAAAGAAATTAATGTTTGCAGCATGCATAAGCTGATGACTGCTACTTCTGCCTTTTTACATTCAGAAAAGAGAATCATATCATCACTTCCTTCATATGCAAGAAAAATTCCACTCACTTTCCAGGTTTTCAGAATCGAATTTATAATAGCTTCCCTTCCTTGAAATGCAACCTACTATATATTATTAGCAGAGCTCTTCTTTAGCAATTTCTCTTTTTATCTCATGCGGTTGCTGGTTGTTAAACAAAACGAGACTGGGGAGTGAGAATGACCTCTGGAACATCAACAGTTCATGGTGATGAATTTCGCACTCTCCCTGGTATTTTGTTGTTCTGGACCAGGCAGGACTCTCTCACATAACACCCAACCACAGTCGCTGTTATTAACATACACCAGCGACCCTTCACAGGCAGTATGGACAAGAGTGCACCAGGTTTGTTTCCTCTCACTTCTCCCAGTGTTTCAACATTATTCCAACAGTCTGTGGATCCTTAAGCATCCCCAAACAACCTCATGCTGCACACACCATGACACTGTGGCATGTAAATTCCTTTTGCTGTACCATAACACTATTAGGTTGCAACACAACCTTCACATTATTTTGTAAATTCAAAAGAGAAAAAAACCATATGATAGTGAAATCTGGGTTCCATTGGGTTCTACACAGAGACCAGAGAAGGTAAAAGGCCAACTGCTATGTATGTTGCCTGTATTATTAACCCTCTTTGCAGGACAACTGTCACAGTCCTGTTTTAGCTTTGTGGACTGTTCTCCCTTCTTTTTTGCCTCAGCACCAATACTGTCACTATAAACTAAAGTCAGACTGGACACCTAGAAATCCCACTAAAGTCATTAGAGAAGCATGACACTCTCATATGGACTTTTTGGCACATGTACTTACCAACAGAAAAAGAAAGCAATTTCAAAGACGTGTCACTTGCAAGGAGAATTATTTCAAGATACAAAAAGTGAGAAGCTGAACAACCACACAAAAAGCTACCCAGAAATACCTTAAAAACCTAGGTATATGTTCAAGGACTCAGATTGAAATGTAATTCCCTATTGGTAGTAAGTGACACTACATCCATGAGTTAAGCATGAATATTAACAACTGTCATGTCTCTCACCACAAAATAAAAAGTTCTTAGATCTTATACTGCCAAATCTAAAAGGTGACAGAATAACCCACAGTAAGCAGAGTTATTCATTTCTGCTCAAGACGCTGTTTCTGTTATGGTGCCTACAAGCCTCAAATACTTCAGTTCAGCTTCCTTGTCTATAATAAGAAGAAAATCCTACAAAATTTTGTTCCTGGGCAAATATGCAAGGAAGACCCAGTATTCACATATGGGCAGGAAAGGATAACCCCCTCCTTCCATTCTCTGACACAAATTTTAAAAAGAGTGAATGATCCAGTATCACTGAACAGCTACAGAAGCAGTGATGAAAGTGCTGGCTGACAGCAAAAGCATCAAAGACTGAAAATAATGAAGAAAAACTGAGGTCACCTGAGCAAGAACCTTGCAGTAATGAAAGAATTTTAGCACAGAGACTATTGGCAAAGATGTAAACGAAAGACCACTGAGTTGTGAGAATGTATGCTATGAGAGTAACTGTGAACAGATGGGGGAAGAATGGTGAGGGGAAAAAAAAAAGGCTAAGAGAAAAAAAGGAGAGATAAAAATGAAGAAAAGAACATATTATACAATTCAATGTTGTAGTGAAAAAAATTATGAAAAAAACTATCATTAAACCAAGCTTCTCTGGGATGGAAGATCTTGCCAAACAAGAAACTGACATTTTTATACTGCACAAAATAAATACAAACTGAAAAAACAGACATTTTTTCATTCAATGTTGCATTTGTTCTTTCAACATTAATTGTTTTTTTGGTTTTTTTACTGTTAACATCATGCAATTAAATATTAGTATAAGACACAATTAAATATTAGTATAAGACAAAATTTTAGGAAAAGAAGGAACCAGTATACAGTTATTAATTTCGAAGAATTGCCATGCTGAATTTGTGTTGTTTGTATTCTCCTGAGAAGTAAGTAAATTTCTGTAGAAACAGATGTTACAAGACATACCCAGGAGTTTCTGCAATAATATAGCCAGTTATAAGCATTCTGAAAGAAACAATGTAAAGCTTTTCCTTCCATGCAATTTCACAAATTTTAACACAAATAAAAAGTATGATCTTTCAGATACTGCCATGGAAATTTTCTGTTCCAAATATCTGCAGAGGTGTTAATTCTCACTATTATTTTATTACAGATTTATATAGTAACTCTTAGTGCTTTGTACAAATATGTAAAATACTAGAAAATATCTGCTCTCATACATAATATTTTTCCTCATTAAATCTCTTAAAATATTTTACTAATAAGATATCTAACATTTTTTCAAAGAAGAAAACACTCTGATTTTACAAAGGTCACTGAGAACCAAGGATAGCAGAAAATGATGAAAGCTAATCACATTGCTATTACACAGAAATCACATCTCTCATGTTCTAGTTGGAGCTCTATTCTTGAGGACAACCATACATAAAGGTATGCCAACAAAATGAATGGATAAGAAAAGTTTAGCCAAACTGCAGTATTGACTGCATCCTGACAACTTTTCTGATGTTCTAAACTTTCAAATTTAATTGTTTATGTTCCTTATCAAAATCCATTGTAGGAATATATTGAGAGAGGAGCTAGAAAAGCAGCAACCTTTAAGAGCAGGATCATTGCACAGAACAAAAAAAATCCCACAAACTGCAAAAGCTACAGGAAGCCAAGTATAAAGACAGACACTGACGAAGGAGGGGAAAAGTTATATCAACAGTAGTACTTTGAATGGGAACCAAGGGGTTATGTATTTGGAAAATCCTTTGATATCTGAAAACAGATACATCAAGCAGTCAGGAAACAGAAGTGTATAGGATAGCATCAAGAGTAGTAGGATGATGAGAACTACAGATCTGATTCTTCTAGGCCTGGAAGGAAAGACATTTTTATCTCAATAGATTTAAATGGTGAACTTCACCCCTGAGGAGTATGACAAGAACCAGGACTCAACTGGAGATTAAAGGACTGCCTGCTAAGGGAAATTAACAACCCCTACATAGGGAAAGAAATATTTATTTGATTCCTTGTGGTGTGCATTGCACCATTTAATGATCTAAACTTTCTAATGATCTAAACTTTCTCATATTTGAGCTGTTTGCAAATATGACAACTAGAACTTAAGATTCATCTCAAGTGAGTTTGAGGTTACCCATCGGAAATTCTGCATGGCTTTAATGCAGCAGCTCTTTGCACTCTGAAGATGTGGTATTTTACTAAGCCAGACTATACACTGTATACAAGGCTGTTATCCCAGTCTTTTTTTCATCATCTCTGCCTTTTTACATTGGGCTTCTGAACTAAGAAAAGAAAGGAGGGCATAGGAAAATCAAGGAAGCGGAGATACAATGATAACACCATGGAAGGTGACTACTGGAGCACTTTGGAGGATGCTCATTTATTATTCACCATTTGAGAGTTCCTTTGACACATTATGCATTACAAGCAGGGGCAAGAGAAATGAAAGTAAAAAAACCCAGAGTAAAATCCTGTTTATATCTTAAGGCATGTTTCAATTTTCAGTTCCGCTTATATCAGCAGTTCAACTACTATAAATTTTCTGAGAAGTCATAAACTAATTAAAACCAAAGAAAATATATTTGAATGATTTGCATTTCTTACATTTCTAAAGTTAGAGCAGTTAATTTGTTTATGTGGACTACATTGACAGGCATTTCTGTTCCATTTCTTTACTGATAACTCTTGTAAATATCTTTTCTTTTGTGCTGGCTTCAAAGCTATTGCCAATGGGCAAAAAGCTATTGCAAGTTTCTAGTTCAGTGGGTAGCAAAAATGAAAACTAACATAGAACACTTTATGTGCCTGAAATATAGTTATTTGCTTAAGCTTGGTTTATGAAACCCCAACAGGTTGCAGCCCTGAAAAGGAATGCAAGAACCTATACATTATGCACCAACTTACATTTGTGGTCAATCATAGAGTCAGCTTTTATAAATCAAAAAATTTTCAAAGACCAGAGGGTTGAGGAGGAAAAATGTCTCCCTCTACAGTAGCTAAGTCCTAATTTTCTGTCCATTGTACTCATGGTAGAAGTTCTTTTTAACTTCCATGTGTTGATTTTGTGATAACCCCTACTCAAACAAACAATCCATTTCAGTAACAGCACTTCTGTGGACTGTACTTACAATCACCACGTGTGATGCTAACTTTGCACTTCCTCAGATATCATTTCTCCCAAGTTACAAATTGTCTTTGCAGGATGATATTTCGAGGAAGGTCAGTAGTAACTTGCAGTACCACATAACCAGAGCAAGCATCCCACTTTGATGTAAACAAAGGCAGGAACTATGTAGCTGTTTTCCCCTCATGTTGGGTTGCAAAGTCAGGGTTTCAACTTGACCTTTTAAATGCTGCTTCAGATGTTGTTAGAACAACTAAAACATGGTCTGGTATCTGGCGTGCTTACTTGCAGTTTTAAAGCCCTAAAGTCAGTTCACAGATGCATTGTGCAATATGGTAGGAAAGAAGAAGAGCAGAGAGATAAACAGAAGGTCCTGTAAGGAAATTCACACTGCGAAGGGAGCAATTACTCTCTGGAGGTTGCTCTCCTTCTAAATAACAGCAATGATGTGTAAAATAGATTTTTTTTTTTTTTTACTATTTTTTGATCTGTGACACAGGGAGAAAGGTTAATATGTATCACAGATATGGGTGGATGAATACTTCACAAAATTCATTTTATACAGATGTCATTGAACTCATTGTGCTCCAGATTTTACAGAAAACCACATCGCTACTTCTGTGGGTATTAAAGTATCTTCTAATATAAATTTAAGAAAAAGGAATCTCCAGAATTATGGTGTCAGAAAAATGGCATACCTTTATTTCAATTCCAGAGTGTTCTCCATCACTGGGCAATAATCAAAGGGTCATATCTTTAAGATAAGTGGGTAGAGGGGAAAAATAAATTGCAAATACTTTTGTGATATGAAACCTTTGTCTTGAAAAAATAAGAGGAGAACAAATGCTAAGCATTCTCTAGGGAGTTCTTCTTCCTTGAATGTAAGTTAAACTCAGTCTGCTATCAGAAGTCAGCCATGTCAATTTATTAAAGTAAGAGAATGCAAAAATCTTACTGGCAGCGTTGGGTGAATGTGCCCAGTACCTGCATAAGCCCTTCTTGTCCCGGAAATTTACAATACCATTGGAGCATTCATGGTAGATTGCATATCTTGTGATAAAAAATAGCACCAGCAAAACAGTACTTTACAGTGCAGAAGATTCTTAAATGTTCTAAGTGAACTGTTCTCTGAGGGGTCAATCTTTTTTCAGCTCCTGAAAAGTGTTATGTAACTTCTGAAAGAGATGTGTGTCTACATATTAATGGTTGGGAATATCATAAAAATGATATGCTCACATGCATTTTCCATCAAATAAATTTTGAAAAATATATCCACAATTCTTTAAGCATCTGGAAAAATATTCTTTTTTTTTTTTGAGTAAGAAAAAAATACAATTTTAAAATTCAGTACATAGTAACAGATCTATTTGAAGACCTTCTGTAATCTTTACTCTGATTTTCCAACAGAAGAGGGGTTTAGCCCCATATTGCTCTGGGAAGTTGTTAATAGGATATGCAAAAGCAGATATTTCTGATTAGGCAGAAAGTGTAAACTTGTGATATTACATACAGGTAGAAAAAGTATTACAAAATTATCTATGACATCATCCTGAAAAAGAAAGTGAGGAGAACACAGAAAACAATGAAACGAGTTATGTAGCATCTGATCTACAACACAAAAGCACGGCCCAAAAAGTACGTGGCTACTCAGGTTTCAGTAGAAATTACAATATTTTTCTAGGCAGAATAAATTGTAAACAACCCTGTTTTTATTAAAAGACCTTCAGAAGTACAATTCCCAAACAAACAAAAAGGTATCTTCCCTGGGTTTTCTCTCTAAAGTTGAAGAAAATTATTACAACTTAATGCATTTTCTTTGTATAACAAAGAAATTCTATTCCAGCTCTTGTTCTGTCTTGCTTGCATGAGTACAGATACTGCATCATTTTGTTGTCTGTACTCTTGTTCATATTCTTAAGCCTTTACTCTCTCTGAACAGCGTTTTTTCACTATGCAATAAAACTCAAAAAACAACAAAGAATCTCGAGTACCTTAAGAATCCAGTAAAGTATCATATTCTGTATTTTTCATTCTTTTCTCTTTAAAATGAAAATTACAGCACAAACGGAATCCAGAAGGGATCCAAGCAACTCTTAAAATCTTCTGGACTGTATATTTGTTATAGCCCTGGGACTGTCTCCTCACCTACATTTCCCTGAGGGTTTTAAGCTCTGCATTATGAGGGTGAATATTCTATGAATGGAGATTTAATATTGTGGAGATTTTAATTTAGAAAAAGCACAAGTTCAGGCCCAAGAGATAAAAGTTTAACTGGTCAAATGATCGATTATTTGGACTGTCTTTAATACCTATTTAGTCTGCTGAAGCTGTAGAATATTATTGACCTGGATCATACACATTCTGGGATTGTATCTTGCTGAAGTCTATACAGGTACATAGGGACAAACTACAGAATCTTATGCTGGTGCAAGCCCTAGGTTTCAGTCAAAGTGCAAGCATTAATATTTGAAGATCCAGTGCACCGCTGTGGAGTCTACTGACAATAAATGAGCAGGGGCACATTCATGCTAAAGTCTGTTTGGGGTCAAAGAACAAAACTCTGTTGTTCTGGGTTATGAAAACAAGGGAAGAAAATGTCTACAGATATTTTTATGAAATGAAACCTTTGTCCTGAAGAAATAAAATGAGAGGATGACTGGATTAGAAGAACGCTGCAAGAGAAACAGTTTTGTAGTGACAGATACAGCTACTGCTGACTACCATTTTAAATGTGACATCGAGAATTTGTTTTTTATCATTCTACAAAACATAATTGAAAATTATCTTAAGGCAATTTTTGTATTTTTTTCTTTAAAAACATAATATAACAAACAAATAAACAAATAAAACCCTCCAAGAATGCCGGCCTTTATAGAATTCAGAAATCCAGAGGTAAAAATAGCAGCTGTCTTATGTTAAGAGCATTCTGATTATTTTTAACAGCTGATGCTTGAAAACATGAGTTTTCAAAAGTCGAAACTTGTCACAGATATAAGAAAAGCCTTTTCTACTCACCTTCTCTCGGCTATTTCCTAGAATAGAAAGCAACAGAAAATCCATTTCTGAATAGAAATAGATGAGAAATATGAAAGTTGTAAATGCTAAAGAACTGCATTTTGTGCATGCATTTTACGGGTGTTTCACTGACATTTTATGTATAGATTGTATCACAAAGAAAAGGTCCCAATAAAGGACAGTGTTTAAACAGTACATTCAAAGGGTCATGTGCCAAGCAAAATAATAACAATGTTTGTTTTTAAGATAAATTTCTTGTTATGATTTGAGCTAAACTGTCATTTTGTTAATTATATGGTCAATTTGGCAGTTACATTATTGGAGTCGCTGTATGTGTGAAAAGTTTTATTCAAGATGCTACAGGAAGTGCATACTTCTGCGCTTCCTTAGGTGAAATAAAAACATAATGCACAATGGGCCTTTACCTTAAAAGACATCTTTTTCAGTTCCTTCCTCTACTTCCCCCTGTCAAATCCAATCTAGGATAGCTCACACACTGCTTTCAGCTGTTGATTATAAAGTCATTGCTCACTGTTCTTGGAGCAGTAACAAGAAAGCAGCAAGTACTTGTATCCAAAGCTGTGTATTTCTATCCAAAGCACCACATTGCTTCATCAAAAGGTTGTTAAAAGTCCACACCCTCTTAAAGATCTGTGCAGTTAAATAACTTATGTAGTAATGAACATACATAATACAGATCCAGCTTAAAATTTGTTCAAAACCATAAAGTATCTTGCTCATAATGAACCACAATTTTAGAGATATTCAAAACACATCTTGATATAGGTATCCTGTATTGGCATGAACATGGCCATGGCCTTCCACATGAGGTCCCAGTGCAATACTCAATGAGCTTATTGGAGACTTGGACTAAGATATAAAAATACATAATGGTCACCGCCTTCATTTCAGGAACAACCATCTGGCTTTTACTGTAATGTTCACAGTCTGAGTTCGATTGGTATACTAATCTGGAAAAGGGCTAGAGTTTCATTTAAGGAATATTTTTAATATACAAACTAGCCCTTCAAATTTTATGATTGTGACAGCTCACAGCAGGTTTACAATCCTCACAGAACTCGAGGACAAAGTCAGCGTCTATTCGTAAGAATGACGGCCCTGAGAAAAGTGAGATTTAGCCGTGGAAATATTCTGTCAGCAGAGCTAAGAAATCCAAAACAAGGAGAGAGCTATGCAACAACATTCAAGCACCTGATGTTTTTCTGAAATGCTTAAGAGCTGATGTTATATTTAACCAATGGATAATAATGGCGCAGTTAAATAACAGCCAATAGTATAGTGAAGCAGTTAGATGATCAACAACCTTGTAGCACAAATGATAAAATATAAAAATGTATACATGGAGACTGATTGTTTATTAAAACATTTGCCTAGAACCTTTTGCACTGTACATTTCGTCATGTCGAGTCTGCTCAACAGCAACATATTATCATTTGTTAATATTGATATATGTTGTATTGATTCTTTTGGAACTAGAATATAAAATCCATTAATCTAGTCCAAACAAATAGCATTACTTTTTTTTTCTTTTGTAAGTATAGTTAAACACTGGAACAGATTCTTTAGGAAGATTATAGAATCTTCTTCCCTAAAATATTTTACAAACAGGTGAAAAAGTCTGTAAAGAATAGTATTACTATCACTGTATGCACCAGATGTTCCAATGGTGGAGGCAATGCATGACAGATGACTAATGATTGTAAGATATCAGAAGGTATTCCACATCACTACTACAAATATATAACTGTAAAATAAAGTCAATCCCACACACTTCCACACATGCATACAAACAAAACCACACAATACACACATATACCAAAGCTCAAGAGGAAAACTCAGACAAATATTTAAAGTTTACTCTTATTTTCTTCATGTTGCAAAGTGGAGACCATTCGACTAAGAGTAAGGCTGATTTAGGTTTGGGTTTTGGAAAGGTTAGATGGTTCTTTCATTCTAGAAATGTTCAGAAATACTTGGTTGGGTGACCCTGAAGGCTGTTTTCCTTCTGGTCCTATATGCTATGAATTTCTAATTGCCATGTTCAGGCACACTTTTTTAGGAAGGGCATGAAGAAACAAAGTATTATCCACTGAAGGACCTGCTCTTGGTGTCATATATGTGAAAGTAAGCATGAATTCCAATTTTTATGCCCCGTAATTTTTTTTCTCCTGTAAGCAATAACCTTGATGCACCCAGTCAGTACTATTCATATAAAAATAGGCCAAACTGTAAACATCTTTTTCATTAATCCACATTTCAAAAACATTCCTGAATGCATGGAAGTATAAATGATAAAATAAAATGGAATATAAAAACAAAATGCAGTATTTGATTATTCATAGTTTTTAATATATTGTGTACACTTCTCCTTGATATCCAACAGGTCAATGATGACATATTACAGTTTTCCCTTTCTGTCAGGAAACACGTGAACATTTTTCTGTTCAATTGACACATCCCAGATAAAACAGAGCCCATTTCTTTGAGACTCACGTGTTTGATTTACCTTCATTGTTCCTTAGAGTAAAGTTGGGATTCAAAGAAAGCCCTTCATCAAGAGAAAAATGGAATCTTGCTCCATTTGCAGAGTTATCTTTGTCAGTTGCAGTGATAGTCTGAATTACCTGAAAAAAAAATTAACGGTGAATGTGTTGAAATTTGAACTTGACCCGTACAGTACCTAACCTCAGTGGGATGCTCAAGTTTACCTTATTTTAATTTTCTACTTGACTGCTGCTAAATTCAACAGATGAAATGACTGGGTCATTAGCTCGATTTCTCTAGCAGGAAATATTTTAGGAACCACACTTCAGAGCTAGGTAAAGGCATCTAAAGGATCTATACTTTCTGATCTTTTGATATGGTCAGGACCTGGTATAGAGATTATCAATATCTGCATTGCATCCTGCTGATTTTCTGAATTATGGTTTCAGCTAATTTCATCTGTTTTTATGGAGTCAAAAGACAGGCAGAACTAGGATGGTCTATGTGAAATGTCATCTGCTTCCTGTCCTAATAATTAGATGTACTTCAATATTGGTAAGGAAAAGTAATTTAGTAAAATAGCAGGTATATAATACCATATCTCTGCTTTAAATTCATTTTAAAAACCAAATTTAAATTGCCAACGAACAAAACAGGAAGAACAGCAGACAATACTGGCTTTGGTTTAGTTTGCCTGAAAAGGAGCAGAACTGGATGTAGCAACCACGTATGAGAGAGGTATTTTTGAAAGGTAGGACCTTTGCCTTCGAAAGCCCTGGTGGTTTTTTAAATTTACTTTCAACTAAAATTGATCTAAGCTTTTGGAATGTGGGACCAAACAGTATTTCTACCTCTGCTTTCATTTTCATGCTGGGTCTTGAAACTCAAGTGCTAAAGTGGAATCCAATAAAAGTTGTTCTTGTGATATAGGCAGTGAAGCCCACACAGACTGCTGCACAGAGCTGATAGATATCCTGAGGGAAACATAAAAGAGGGAGGGAAAGCGCTTTTTTCGTAAGAATTTTTCTGTTCAGTGTTCAGCTGTAGTCTGTCTGGACTGAACCTGAAGCATAAACAGTGCAGGCTCTAGTGGTTTGGTCTGTTTTAAAACTGAAAGACAGCACAGAGTTCTCTACCTCCATTCACCTAAGAGAAGCAAAACAAACATATTTTAAAGCCATGTGCTGGTTTGGGCTGGGGCAGAGTCAATTTTCTTCACAGTAACTGGGATGGGGCTGTGGTTTTGATTTGTACTGGAAACAGTGTTGATAACAGTGTTGATAACAGAGAGACTTCTCTGCAATTACTGAGCAGGGCTTCCACAGCGTCAAGGTCTTTCCTGCTTGTACTGACCCGCCAGCAAGGGGCCTGGGGTTGCAGAAGAAGCTGTGAGGAGACACAGCCAGGACAGCTGACCCCAACTGACCAAAGGGGTATTCCAGACCATATGATGTCATGCTTACATATAAAGCTGGGGGAAGAAGAAGGAATTGGGGGATGTTTGGAGTGATGGAGTTTGTCTTCCAAAGTCACTACTGCTACATGTGATGGCGCCCTGCTCTCCTGGAGATGGCTGAACACCTGCCTTCCCGTGGGAAGTGGTGATTTCCTTGTTTTGCTTTGCTTGCATGTGTGGCTTTTGCTTTACCTATTAAACTGTTTTTTTCTCAACCCAAAAGTTCTCTCACTTTTACTTTCCTGATTCTCTTCCCTATCCCACTTGTAGAGGAGTGAGAGGGCAGCTGCATGAGACTGAATTGCCAGCTGGGGTTAAACCATGACAACTCAATAGGGTATAATGCCTATTCCACTTGCTATATATGATAAAGAACATTGCATTGACCATACACACCTGAGAAAATCAACAATACCTATGATGGTTGCCAAAAATATTTTACAAGTTTGTCATAATACTTTCTTGCTGAAGTGTAGCAGAGTAAGATCAATCTGAAGCAATCTGAAATATCTATAACCATGCATATGACTTTTAAATCATGGCAATATTGATTAAAAATTTTGGCAAACGCTAATTGTTCACTAATGAATTTTGAAAAGGTGGCATAACTGTTAGTGAAACTACCATTTAAAAAGAGAAATGTAAGATTTTCTTAGCTAGATTTATTTAGTTCATAATGTTGAAATTGTATGAGGCAAAGCAAGACAAAAAAAGGGGTGATAGAAGAGTATGTTCAAAAGAATCAATTTCTATTATTATTCAAATACTAAAAATACTGTTAAATACCATACATAACTGTAAAAACTTCAGATAAGACCCTAAGAAAAACATATTATTTTATTAAATATTATCTATAAATCCTCAGTGCTGTTTCTTAGTGAAATATAAGTCAATTTGCCATGCATCTTCAGCTTTTATTTGACAGCCTAGTGGATAAATTTTCATCCTGTTGTCCTCTCCTACATAAAACATTCAGTGACATTTTACAGAATCTTGCTTCAAGAGCTTGCCATTTTGCAACAAAAATACCTTTGATCAAGGCCTCAGTGCCACATGACTTGTATAAAAATTATTTGGTTTTAAGACTAACTTTATAACTCAAAATATGCTGTCTATATTTCCTGATTTCACACATGGAAAGTCTAGTATCCCCTGAATTCACCAATGTATTCAAAAAGTATAGCATGAGATGCTTTTTCACGTAGAAAATAAACATTGTGTATTTAATAGGATAGGTCAAAGTATTTTTAGAGAACAGTTTTTAAACAAAAAGTTCACACCTTTTCAGAAAAGATTTCTAAGATATACATTAATAGGTGAGAAACAGAAGTATGTGTCCTCTTGACACCCAAATGTACTATTAACCCTTTTCTACTCGATTGGCCAACTACATAATAGCCGCTTAGCAGAGATTAAGATACACATTGCCAAAACTGAATAAAATTAAAATGTAGACACAATCTCAGCTGCAGTAAAACCCAGTTGACAACAGTGATAGAAGAAACTGAAGGGTTATGCTATTTTTAATAAAGGCAAGACTTGGCAAGAAAAGAGAATTTCAGGAACTGAGGAGAACTAATTGAAGAGGACAGACAGCAGGTGCTAAATTCTATTCAGAACCTTTACAGAACTGAATCAACACATAAACAAATATAAACATGACAAATATATCGCAGAGGCATTGCCAGCTAATATTGATTTCCTTTTTGGAAGATTGTAAAATGTCATTTTCCTACATTTACTAAATATCAAAATCATTCACAAAATCAGCATATGTCTAGGAGTCAGTATTCTACAAGTCTGAATGCCATCTAAGATCAAATCACAGTTGCTTTATCTACTTTAATAGATAATATCTACCAGGCTTCACTTGGAATCTGTTGTTGATACTTGGTCTATCTTCTCAACTATATGATTACTAAGATCTAATGCTGTCACTTCAGCATGGGAATGATCATCTTCTCACAAGCATTTTCTTTTTGACATGCTTTAGGAGTGGTCATTTGAGCTTAAGGCTGATTTTTCTCCATAGAAGCCTCTTCTGATAACAAACAAGCAAATACAAAAAGTCTTCAAATGACAATCTACTGGTTAGTTTACCTCACACATAATAATTTCAAAATAGATGTGCTGAGGAAAGAAATAATGACTCTGACAAGACAGTGCAACCTGGAAGCCCCAGTCAAGCAGATGTCTCCAGAAGTACAGAATTTGTTCTTTATGGATAAATCTTATGAAACATTCTCACAAGACAATGGATAACTCGGAGTGACACTGCCTTTTCAGTGATTCAGAACCGCCCAGCGTTTTTTTTTGTTTTTTCCTTAGACTAGATGGTAACATCTTCTGAGCAAAAGCCATGTATTATGTGTTTTGACTTTTGTATATTTCAGTACTGTCAGAATTTTTCTAAAATCCTGTTGTGACATGCAAATAAAAAATAGTTCATGTCTAGTATGTAAAGGAGTCCTGTTAGTTTAAGAATACACAGCAAGATGGTCCAGCCTTTGACATTGAACTACTGCTTGTAGAGCGCCTCATGGTGGCATTAATCTCAGACCTTAAACTGCAGTGTTGCAGAGGTCAGGAGTCATTCACACTTGCAGGAGTAACTCAGAGAAAAATGCAATGCTGACCCAAATAGTGACCAAATGCTATTGTATCCTTTAAAGATCTCTCCCATAAATTACCATTTGTAAAACTACTATTGGAGAACTAATACTTTGCTAGGAAATATTAGTTACTTACCAGCAACAACATCCCATCAAATGACATTTCTGAACTAGCTTCACTGCGTGCTTTAGGTTATTATTGGTTATAAGAATTTAACATTTATTATTAGATTATATAATTTTTTAAAAATCAGAATAAGTTGAAAGCTATTGCAACTAGTGCTTAAGAGATATTTTAATTTTTATTTACATTAGTCTTTTGCCAGTCCTAATTCTTCTATATTTGGCTTTATTTGAGGTTTTCAGAACCTTATTTTTACTTTAATAAGCATTTAATAAGAGATATTCAGTTGATAGATCTACTTAGATTTTCCAGGGCTTTGAATGAAGTGTCTCAAAAGGAGCACTGGAGAAAACTATGCAGTCATTAGATAAGAGGGAAGGTCCTTGCACACGTAAATGCTCTAAAGATAGGAAATAGGATCTCTTCTGTAAATTGTCTATTCCACAAGGAGAGAAAGTCATAATTTCCTGTTTATGCTTGGCCTTTTGTTGGTCAGTGTAATAATAAATGTCTTATAAAAAGTATGATTATCAGCCCACCAAATCTACTTATGGTACTGAGTTGTTCAAGCAAGAAAAGAGGAAAGCCTGACACTAAAGATCTTCCAATTCTCAGTAGTCAGGCAATACAAAGACAGGTGAAATTCATAATACATAGACATAAAGTCTTAACTTCATATATGGATGGTGATCTCTGAGCTGACTATTACTTCTAATGATATTGGTGTTATGGCAGGCAGTTTTTTGCATTCTGTTGTTACTAGTAGTTAAAAGGCAAAGCCACGGTTAGAAATTGCTATGAAAGTACTAAACAGCAAAGAAGAGATCATCATATACTATGAGGCATAAACTAGTATAAGAATTATAAACCACTGCATACCTGCGTCTTGAATCTTGATTCCATCTCAAGGTGAATAGAGAGGAATTGGAGAAAGTTTAGAGGAGGAAAAGATGAATGATCAAAAGTCTAGAAGGGCTTTATTATGGATTGCCCCAGTTGAGTAGGACTGGCTCAGTCTGCACAAGAGATGGCTAAGGGACAATGTACTAGAGATTTATGCATGGCACAGCAATAATAAATAGGGATCAACTGCACTCCCTCTCTCTCTCTCCTGAGAGAACTCGTACATATCAATTGAAGACAGTATGGAAAGATTAAAAAAAAAAAGGTGGTAGGTCTTGTTGAAGCGTGCAATTAAACAGCAAAATTCCTTGGTGCATGAGGTAGCAGATAACAAAAGTCTATGTTTGTTGTAGGAAAAAATAGACAGGTTCATGTGAGGTGGTTATTAAAGGGTTATTAAACACACAGAAACCACATTTGGATCAGGAAATGACATGCAAATGATTTGAGACCTGGAAAATTTTTGTGGTATTATAGGCACTTGCCAGATTCTTATACTGCCCTTTAGGTGCCAACTTTTGGCCACTGTTAGAGTGAAGATAACTTTGATCAAGCTACAGTCAGACAAAATATGGCATTTTTACAGTTTCAGCTTTAAAACCAGAAATATGTCACTATGCATTTATGTACACTGCTTCTAAGGATTTGATTAAAATAATGTTATTACTAGTAATATATTCCTCAGGAATGATATGAGCTCATAATGGAAACAACCTGTGTAACAATGCAAAACAAGTGTAGTGTTGTGGGTAAAAACACAAACTATGCAGAAAAGCAAAAGTACTTGGCAAAATTGACAAACCCTGTACTGCAATGAAGGGCATCAATCACAGGAGCAGTGGCTGGAATTGATTCCGTCATTCAGTCTCAGTTCTGACCCTTCCCATGTTCACAGTTGTGAAAAACCCATTCAAGATCTTTTGCATAATGACCCTGTGTAGACAAGGGCAATCAACATGCAAAAAGTGAGGATGTCAGCCATGCTCACCAGCCATTTCAGGGAGCCGTATTTGAAACCTTGCTACCATGTGGCATTTAGAGGAGAGATGTTAGGTTTGCTTCATTCCCTTTGTTCAGGATGGTGACTTGTCAAATTCTATCACTTATCTGACAGTATTAAAGTTTTACCTGCCTTTACAGAGGATAGTTTTAGTATATTTTTTTTTGCAGCAACAAGAAACATATATTGAACAAATTCCAAAATTTTCTCCCTTCTGCCTAATACAATTAAAATTTGAATCAAATGTAAAATTCTAAAATGAAATAAAAATGAATTATGACATGTTCCAAACTTCTGATATATGTGACATTAATAAAGAAATTGTTCTTAATCACTGGTAGCAATTTAGCTGAGAGATTTACCTGACCAGGCTTTGTATTTTCACAGACGACTACATCATAATCTCTGGCAAGCTCTGGAGGATTGTCATTGACATCCAGGATTTTAACACCAACTGGAACATGGCTCACTAGCCCAGGATTGTCTGCAAAACACACAGAATGGTATTAAGCCTTTTGAAATACTCAATATTGCACATCATCCTCAATTTAAAAGTGGTTTGTTAACAGAATAAATAGATGAAAACAGGATGCAGCTACAGAAATTTAGGTAACAACACACTAAACTATGTCTGCTGCTCTTCATTAACTGTTCTGAAAAAATAGTGATTAAAAAGAGTGGGAAGTATGGTATGATTCTGAAGTCACTTAAAGCAAATACAAGTTACTTGGGAAATGAAGTGGGAGAAAGCGGACTTATACTGTCACACTGTATGCTAAGAAATGATCTATTGCTTTGTAATGAATGTTAAAGTGTCATCACAGTATTGAATTAAACCTAATACAAAAAATATTAAAGCATTTTTCTTTTTCACAGTTCCGTAAAGAGTTTAGGAAAAAAAATGCAAAAATATTAATAAAATATGAATGCATAGGTTGATATAAGCCTTTCCCAAGCTTGAGTTCAGGTTTTTCACAACTTATTCTCCTGTAGTAGGCAGTGAGTCTGGCTTTAGCAGAAGACAAGAAGGAAAGTTTAGCAGGAGTCTGGCTTTTGCAGGAAGAAAGCAATGTATAAGTAACAATGTCTTAGGCTATGATCTGTACTTTCATGAGATCTCATCCTCAGAAAAACTTCACCCTCAACAAAGCACAATAAATAGAATACTTTCAATGAGATTATGCTTTCCATGATAAAATGGAAAAAAAACCCCTCACAACATTTTCATAATACCCTTGTTCTTATTTCTAAGTGCTAGGGTAATTTTATTTAGTTGAAAGAATTATGTATTTAAATATTTTATAATTAACTAATATACACCTTCTGGAGTCCGTACCAGTATCAGTCAGATGACAAACTTCATCTTACATTCTCCAACTAAATGAGACTATCATCAGTAGAAGACAGTAAAGTCAATCTTTCAAATGCAATAAAATGGAAGAATGGGGTATTATAGATTGACATTTTAAAAGTTCATGTCCCTATGTGTGCTGATGAGAAGAAAAGAAAAAAAAAAGAGAGAAATATTTGTAGTCTAAACTTCATTCACCGTGGTTATTTTGATTGTAATTAATCTTTACCATGTTTATTAAAGAGGGACATTTGTAAAAGGCCTTATATTTGTTACACCTTTAATGACCTCTGCTCAGAATTCTGGAAAGCACTGATTAGACACGTACTTGGCCTCAGAGCCACCAGTGATGTATGCTCACAATGAAAGAATATTTGAGAATGTTGAAGTTTACTTGACAAATGGAGAGATCTATCCTTCCCTGTTTTCACATGGAATACTGGCCAAAGCATCTAGGTCTTAGAAGCACCCTCAGATTTGTCACATCCCCTGTTTAACTAATATGTATATGCTTACTTGATGATTTTAATTCACCTTTGGAGCTTAATCAATCATCCCCCTAAAATGTGAATAGAAAGGAGATAAAAAGTCAACAGAAAACTTAGATGACAGAGGAATGCTTTTCCTAATTACCATTAGCATTAGAAGTTATAAGAACATACTCAGAAGACATTTATAGACTTGCAGATTCCTTTTTCTTGATGAAAATTTCCTTGACTATTGTTATTTTCAGCTTTACCTTGAACTTATGAATATCTTTGTAAGAGGTAAACTAAGGGACTAAAGTGGACTATCTCAAGTGTATTTATGTAGGTCTGAGGCTTTATATTGCTATGTAGAAAGCACCTTATTTGAAAACTCTGAGGAAAGTTAAAATGTTAGAGATGTATGAAGTGAAGGTGAGGAAGAATGACACTTGGCTGTTCACTAAGTGTTTGGGAGAAGGGAACCATTTATCTACCTTAGCTGTCATTACTGAGGGAAGCAATCTTCTCTCCAGGAGACCATTTGCAGTATGAGTATTAACAGAAAAAGATGCTTGTTCCTTTCCTGGAGATAGGTCAAGAGACTGTGCAGAACAGCATAAGCAGTAGAGATTTAATATTTCTTACTGCTCACTTAAATATAGCTTACAACTCATTTAGGTAACTTCCTTTGTCAACATTATCAGACAATGCAATTACAAAAATCCTGTAATTACAATTACAGAACACGATATCTGTGGCTCAAGAAAGCCTCTGGTTTTGAGGCTTTGTTGGGGACATTCTCACACATCACATGCATGTGAACTAGAAAGTGAATTACACAAATGGAATGCAGGACACAACGCACATAGAGAGCACTAAAAGCATAGTAAGGAGTTGGAAGGCAGAGATCACAGTAAAGGGTTGAAGATGAATAAATCCGTTTTAAAAGAGATTCATAAAATATAATGAAGAATTTGAAGACCTTAATACTACAGAAAACCTGGAAGAGTTTTAGCGAGAAGGCAACAGAAATTGTGATTATCAGATAATCATAGGATGACTGAAAAATCTTAGTTGAAAGGGACTTCTGGAGGTCACTGGTCCAGTTTCCAGCTCAAAGCAGGGCCATCTTAAAAGGTATAAGGGGGTATAATACATCTAAGAGGAAAGGAGCAAAAAAGCAGGAAGAGCACAGGGCAGAGGGTACCAAAAATAAAGGACTGCATGTAGGTCTGGCATGTTTGGAATACTTACTGGGGAAGGAAAAATCAAAGTTTTTAGTCCAGTGTGTGGCAAAAAAAAAGTTAAATACTTTTGTTTCAGTACCATGTTGAAGACCTCTTTGCCCCACCTCGAACGTGTCCTCTTGTATGTCGCTCACTATTACCCAGAGCAGTCTTACTCTAGTCAGTTAGATTTGCAGTATTTTCACAGAGAGATTTTATGGAGATTCATAAAGTTTACCTTTATTTCTTTTGCAGCTGTTTTGCAGTACAAAGAATCTATAAATGTCTCAGTTCGAAAGAGCTCTTTATGCACAAGGTAATATTAGTATCTCTCTGGAAGCAGTGACCTCATGGGATCACTGACATTTGCAGGCAAATTTCCATACTGACAGACTACTCACTACAAAATGCTAATAGGGACAGTATGAACACCCCTTACCAAAACAATATTGAAGATTGTGCACACAACATAGATCTCCATGCAAGGCAACAGAATAGTTTATAATGGGGAAAGAGAATGAGAATGAATTTAAGGATATACAAGTTTTTTCCTTTTTTTAAGTTTTGATTTTGAGAATCAATATAAACTCCAATCTTTTTCAAGTATACAATTCACCTGCAATCTCCAACCACTCTAATAACTGGCACTTTTAATAGTACATTTTTGTTAATTAGACAAATTTCTTGCAGCAGTTTGGCAGATTTCCAGTTTTAAGATAATCAGTGCTGACATACATTTCAGGCCTGCGCATTACAAAACATTTTGTGTCCTATTAGCATTATGCCTCCAGAGTAGATTTTTCAAAGTGAATGCTCCCTGTTTTAAGGGATAACTGAAGCAGAAACATTGCTCTGATTCACCTATGCTAGGGACTTGCTTCCTTATGCTTGAGATTTTCCCAGAATAAATAGTTCTTTTTCCAGCATACTAAGTATCTGTAAAGTGAATTAATGTCATTATCAGATCTTCCACTGGCAAGTCCACTATAAATTTACAGAAGACTCTATCAATATGAAGACTTGAATCTTCTCTTCCATTAGTTTCTTTAGGCTAACTTTTAAACCCCTACTTAAGAAGAAAACTTTATAACAAAATTCCCATAGGCTTTATGAAAATAAATTCTACCTGAATGACTTTCAGATTGGAAGTCTTGGCATCAACAGTCTTTTGTGGGTTGGTTTATCTGTTTTTTTGCTTGTTTCATTTTCTTGGGGTTTTTTGATTGGTTGTTTTTAATTATACTGGTAAAGAGTTATGAACTGCTTAACTCTACTATATAAGCCCATTTTGACATCTCTTCAAGACCTTATGATGCAAACCAATACTTAAGAAATTCAGTTAGCCATCCAATACTTTTTAAAAATTAGTTTTAACATACATATTATAAGAATAAACACAGATCTAGGAAGGATAAAATAGTCTACTAAAACAGAGCTAAAGTGATGAAAGAATGTCCAATGTGCAAGTGGGAGTGGTAACATTCACAAAATGCTGGGTTTAACTCAGGATGGTGTACATGTGATAAACTAAATTTTCTGGCAAGGAAAAAATTATACAGAATCTAGTAGTAAGTGTAATGTTTAAGTCTGCTTTTTTAAGGTAGTGGGTACATTTAAATAATGTTACCTGAAGTTGAATAGAAAATGTTTTTATTTTTTTCTTGTAGCAAAATTTGACTTCTCACTGATGAACACAAACCTGAAGGCACTGCTCACTTCTCTTGGATCATGGTAGTATTGGTAGCAGCAGCTACAGAATCAATAGCAATGATCACAGCACTGCAGCAGACTGAAAATATTTAGAGCTTTCAAGCTGTAAACCCCCTCTTAATGCAAGCAATATTCTGCAGCTTACAGATAATGTTGGTGTCCATCTACTGATTAGATCAGGACACCACAAAATATACTGGTTCTGTGGCCAGAAATGTCCATTTTGAGATTATGTTACTGAGTCATAAAGCTTCAAATGGGGAAATAAATGTCTCATGATTCTAAAGTCTACCCCTTCTCTGGGGACCCACTTTGGGAGCTAAGACCTATACCCTACACCATCTTCAGGTGACAATGTAGGAGTATCTTCATCATAGCTTTTCTCAAAGAAATAGGAGAAGAAAATCCAGCATGCCTAGAAGCCAATGACTAAATGAATATAAACAGGGAATAAGCATAGAAATTGGAATTAGAAGCATCTCTTCTTGAACAGGATGCAGAACTAACTGCCTTTCAACAACTGGTGGATTTTTTAAATAGCTTTTTTGTAGGCTTTCCTTATTGCATTGATAATTACCTATAAAAGAA
Source organism: Atrichornis clamosus (assembly GCA_013400975.1). Lineage (NCBI taxonomy): Eukaryota > Metazoa > Chordata > Aves > Passeriformes > Menuridae > Atrichornis > Atrichornis clamosus. The sequence goes on from WBMZ01014664.1 coordinate 101,292, forward strand.
CAGCAGATGCTGCTACATCCACATGATTTTTGAACACTTTAAGGGATTGTTATTACACCACTTCCCTGGGCAGCCTCTTCCAATACCTGACCATCCTGTGAGTGAAGAAATTTTTTTCTAATATCAAGACTAAACCTCCTCAGGTACAACTTTAAACCATTTCCTCTTGTCCTATTTCTCCTTACTTAGTAGAAGGGACCAATTCCCTTCTACTGCATCTTGCTGCAACCACCTCTCAGGCAGTTGTAGAGAGCAGTAACATCTTCCCTTAGCCTCCTTTTCTCCAGGCTAAATGGCTGGACTTGATGATCTTAGAAGTATTTTCCAACCTTAATGATTCTATGGTTTTATAAATTCATAGTGTTGTGATGCATTAGTAGGCAGCTTGCCAAGGCTGAAAAAACCCCTGTATCATTGGTAAGTTTGGACAGGGTACCAATATTTTATCTGGCTCTCACCATTAAAAAGATAGCAGATATCCAGTTTGTCACTACAACATGACCAATACAGTCTTAAAACTCAGACCCTGTAGCTTTTCAATCTGCTTTAATCTGTTTCATATTTAGGGAATACTTTTCTGGCAGAGTCTGTTTTTTTGAAAAATAAAGTAAATGTTTCCAATACCAAAACTCTTTCTGAAATTGAGCTAGCAGGCAGAATGCAAGTGAGGTCAAAGATGAAGAATGAATCTGATTTTTTTTTTTGTGAAGGCAGGGTAATAACAATTTTATTTCTGTTTCTGTAATGCACCTATAGAGACAATCATAAATATAGCAAAACAATATATAAGAAAATATTTCCCTGTAATGATGTTTAAAAAAATTGAGTGACTTTCATTATTTAAGTCTATTCTCTATTGTTATAAAAAATCATTAGTTTTGAAGAAAAAATTGAGAGCAAAAATCACTATGAGGACATTTGATATTTATCGTAAGAAAAAATTCACTTCAAAACAAAACTGAAACACAAATCTAGCAACAAACTCACTAGTTTTAAACAATCATTCTGCTCTTCACCAGGTACATTGTGTTCGGAGATTATAACACTGCAACAGCATTTTGTTCTGATTTAGATATACTTTCTTAAAGATATTGGAAAGGGAACATTTTCAAAAAATTAATTATTTGACACAATTACATGGAAAAATTTAAAATGAGAAAATAAATTGTCATAAATTCTTGTTCTTTTCTTTCAAGGCTTATACCAGGAAGCTATTACTTCATAGACTTATTTCCTCCAGGCAATGCATATGTTTCTTCCATGTGTTTAAAAATAAAAGGAAATTAATTGCGTATTTTTTATTTTGATTTCACTTTTTGTAAAATAAATCAGTGTGCCTCTTAATGGCATTAACAGGAAGACTATGTATACTTTATTTCTCCCCTCTAGCTTTGGTTCTCCTTCTCCATGTGACAGTCTAATATAGAGCTATCAGGAGTAATACATTTTAATATATGAAAATCTTAGCAATGTCTTTTCTGCAACCATAAAATGTAAAAAAGAACTGTCAAATTCTTCTCATAACTTGCTGTTAAATGACGGCAATATGAGTTGCAACATCCCTGTGATCCTAAAGAAAAGATATAACTGCACCTCACTATAACTATATACATTATCTGTTTATTTGATATAATTACAGAATTTTCACTATTTATTCAACATCTCGAGGGGCTTTATATTCCACTGCTGCAAATTATTATTTGTCCCTGTGCATCCTGTTTTCCTCTCAATTATGTAACTATATCTTTCTGTTAATGTTTTTACCAAAACTTATTTAAAAACTGCTTATGTTATAATTAGAAAATGCACTTTAATGTTTTTTACTCTACTCCTTGTAAACTAACTGTTCCAAACTATTATTCTTGTGAGCTATCCTGCCTTTTCAAATATTTAAATTCTGAACACGGTTCATCAGCACTCTAGCAAAATATGTCTGAAAGTTATTTTTTTGAGTAATTTTTTTGTAATGACTGTATCTTCCTGGTATCCTTTCAATACCACATCATAGGGCATATATTGTCAATGAAGTACTGCTCTAACTCAACAGTTTGGTGTTTTCTTCCCTGAAGCCAGTGTGAGGAATATGCATGGCAACGTAAATACAGAAGATGTATAAACAAAGACAAATATATTTGTTTGTTTGGGTTTTTTTCCAATATCTGATTTTGTCTAATATCTTGGAGATTTCTGGTTTTTCTGTAAAATCAACTGCACAGTGATGTCTCTTCAGTATTTTTATTTCTAATCCAGCACAGTATCAAGGCTCTGTATATAGTATCCTTTCATGTGGTCATTTTTCACTATTTCTAGATAGCATTTCATTAAGTCTGGGGGATCTGACAGGATGTGTCAGGAACACCGTTATTTCAGTTCTCCTGTTCTCTACCATCTCTCCACAGCTTTGCAAATTAGGAACTCTTTATTGATCCTTCAAAGAAAAGTTTGTGCACCAATTATATTCAAGTTGGTCCTTTAAGCATATAGTGGGAAATTGCCTGGTTTTCCATTTTCAGCCAATGCAGAGCATTTTGGAGACACTAAGGAACAATACAAATCCATCCCAAAACTATTGATAATCTAGTAAACCCAGCAATCCATTTTATACACTGGTATGCTTGCCAGCTACGTAAGAGAAATATGTGAAAAATTCCCAATAGAAAGTACCTTTAAAATCTTTGAAATATAAGTACTTATCTTGCTTTCAAAAATCGTGTTTCTAATTAGAAGCACAGTTATTATCTATCTAAATGTCCAGTACTTTATGAATGCCAATAATTTTTTATGTTAACATCATCTGAAAAACCCTTCTAGAAGCTGATTTGATCTGTGTCTGTTTAGCAAATACTAAACCGAGTCAGTTCTCTTGTTATAAATAATATCTAAAATAAACTTTTGACACAGTACTCCTTACTATATTTCTAAGTAGAAATTTCTGGTGAAAGCTATAATCCTCACTTTGACTGTCAAATCAGGTTATTCACTGATTCCTTCCATCATCAGTGTTTATTTCTCCATGCAGCTTTTATTCTTTCTTATTGAGCTTCGACAATACTATTATTTGTCTTATTTCCAGCACTAATTTGAAAAACTTTGAAGTAGATGTTTATTTTTCTAACTGAAATTGGCTTTGTAACTGGCTGAAGTCCATCCATTTGCGTTTAGTGACACCTTTCTCTTTCAAGGAGTGTGATTTAACGGTTTGCTGTTATTGTTTCTTTTGCTGTTGTTATCTGCTCTACTACGTGCTAGAGAGCAACTTTAATTGAATCACCTACAATTATTTTTACAATCACATATTTTCTTTGAGAATACATCACTCTTTGTTTTCTTCTCGACATTCAAAACACAGTTCCATGTATTAAAAAAATCACAGAATCGTTGAGTTTGGAAGGCACCTCCATAGATCTGCAAGTCCAACTCCTCTGCTCAAAGCTGGATCAACTAGTGTGCACCACTCTGGGCCACGTCCAATTGGGTTTTGAATATCTCCAAGAATGGAGAATACACAACCTCTTGAGGTGACCTGTCCCAGTTTTTGATCAATCCCACAGTAAAACTATTTTTCTTATTTGATTTAAATGGATTTTTTTGTGTTGAAATTTGTGCTCATAGCCTCCTGTCATTTCACTGGATACTACTCAGATGAATCTTTCCTCATACTGGTCATCTTTACTCACCCTTTAAACTCTTCCTAACAGTTATTTAAACACACTGAAAAGCTCCTTCTGAGCCTTCACATTTCCAGACAACAGTCACAGCTTTTTCAGCTCTCCTCATATGAGAAATACTCCAGTCCTTAATGGTTTCATGCCACTTCACTGGACTTAGTCCAGTATGTCCATGTCTCTTTTGAGCTGGGGAGCCCAGATCTGGACCCAGCATTCTTCATGTGGCCTCACCAGTGCTGTATAGAGGGGAAAGATCACCTCTCTCAGCCTGCTGACAACACATTCTCTCACACACTGCAGAATGCCATTGGCCTTCTTTGCCACAAGGACACATCACTGGCTCACGTTCAGCTTTCATCCACCAGGATCTCCACATCCTTCTTTAAAAAAACTGCTCCAGCCAGTTGGCCCTGCATGTGAACTGGAGGATGGTATTACTCCTTTCCAGGTGCTGGACTTTCCATTTCCTGTTAGTAATCTCCCTTCATGAGATTGCCTGTTCACCCATTTCTCCAGCCTGTCGAGATCCTTCTGGTTGGCAACATGACAGTCTGGTGTGTCAACCATGACTCCATTTTCATGCCATTTGCAAACTGGCTGAGAGTGCACTCAGCTCCACCAACCAGGTTATTAAGGAAGAGGTTAAACAGTACTGTATCCTGTATCAACCACTGGGGGTACTTCCTAGGGATTGGCCTCCAGCTGCACTTTGGGCTGCTGGTTATAGCCCTTTGAACCTGCCATTTCAGATAATTTTCAATCCACATCATCTTCCATTTATCTAGCTCATACTTCTATGTATCTTGTTCTTACATGAGTCTCTCTCCATCTTCCTTAATCCTTAGCATCTAGGGAGGTAATTTTAGAATTTGAATCACTTCCTATCATTGAGTGCTATCATTATAATGAATTCTAATTGACAGATTTTTCACTAGTCCTTAAAATAGCTCAGGCTTAACTTTTTCCACTTCCAAAGGGACAGACTGTATTTTCTGTATTACTATGACTGTATTTCTTTAAATCAGTCTTTCATGTGTTATAAAACATTCTGCACTTGCTCTGTATTTTCCTATTCTTATTACTCTTGTCAAAGACTTGTTCAAAAACCTTTACTAGAGCCAAGCAAATTCTACCTCCTCCCTCTTTCAAATAGACTTCTCTAAATTTTTTTCGAAGAATTCTAAGAAGACAATGAAATGGTAATAATTATCTGTGAAACTGTATTTTAAAATACTACTACTAGTAGTATTAATACTACTACTCCTTCCTTCTGCCCCGGACATAGTCCCTAGATCTTTCAATAAAATATAGTATTACTTTAACGTCTTATTCTCTAATACCACAAAGATAATTCAGGAAGTACCAGAACTGAAATACTCAAAGTAGATACTTCTGGACAATTTTACTCTTCCTCACTCTATGCTGCTATTTAAGAACAATGCATGTTAAACAAAAAATAAATGGATTGTTGGTACATTCTTATAGTAATGAACTCTAGTGTGCTTTAAGGAGTAACATCACAAACAGAAAACCCCCACTGATTATTACTTCAGCATTACTCCCACAGAGGAAAGCAGTAGGACTGCCACTGATTTCAGAGAGGACATTTAACCAATGCAGAGTGTATATCACATCCGGAGATGAAAAGTGAAGGTAAATGTTGTCATGAAAGGTTCAGAAAGAATAAGGCTGAAGCATGAAGATATCACACATTTGGGAGTATAAATATGATGTTGATTCTAAATTTCATCTATTTAGTTGAATGCCCGGTTACTAATAGCTGCCAAAAAGATAAGTAGAAACTGAATTCTGTCAATGAAATGTAGCACAAAGTCAAGAGAGGAAAACACTTGAAAAACTAACTACAACTAGGACTTTATACCTGCAGAGCACCTCTTGTTGAAGGAGTACAATCATTCTGGGCCTTGTAGATTCCTGGCTAAGCAAATGGTGTCAGAAACTGCAAATGCCTTTTACTATGTCAGATAAATTTGAGGAATCCCACTCCCACAGCTAAATAACACTGTGATCGTAGCCTTTGACCTACTTTTCAGCTTCAGTCTTAGTTCTGCAATACCTTGTGCATGCACTCGAAAGCAAAAGCCATAAAAGGCTGTAAATACGTGACAGATAGCTCTTACTTAAAGTAAGAGCTTTGGCCATACACAACATATGCTCCTTGCTCCACCATAAACTCAATTGTGAGTTTCACAATGGATTTGGAAGAGAACAGTGTTGTAATTCTCAATTTAGTGCAGACAAGGAAATGACTGAGGAAGTAGACACAAGGAAAAGCTGCCTGGCATTTAGACTACCTGTCTATCATCCAAGAGATACTGTTGCCTCTACCTTTTTCCATAGCCAAATTGGTTTTCCAACTAACACTATATGTTTACTTATTTTTCCAAACTCTAACAGTAACAAAGGCAAAGCAAGGGACAAAAAAATCAGGTCTCTCTTTTCCTGTAACAATTTGCCCCTGAAACAGAGAATTCTAAGCAGTGTCTTAAAAAAAAAGAAAAATCTTATTGTTCATTCCATTCTGTTTTAGTTATAAAAATAATCCTCCTTCTCCATACTATTCTCAGCATGGTACATGTACCAGTAATCTTTAGATTATGTAAAATCAATAATGTGTAGAAAGCTATGTTTAAGTTTTATACTATTGAGATTTCTTTCTGTAAAATAATTACATTTTAATGTCTTTCAAAAAGGACTCAAGACTACTCCTTTTTTCAGTGTACTAATGCAGCTTTTAAATCTTCTTTCAAATTAACTCTTACTATGCATCTCCTTATGATTACATTAAACTATATTTTATTTCATGCTGCACTGAAATTGCACATTACATATACAAAGACACTGTCAAGCACAGGAGTGTTAGTGCTACCGTTTCAAAGAGTTAACCAAAAAACTCTAGATTCTATTTTTTATCATAGAAAATTACTTAGCTCAAAATGTCTTTTTGGTTGTGAAAGTAGGTACAATAATAAGAAACAACTTGTTGTCCTTATAAAATATGTTCATGCTGTCTATTGTGTAGCATGTGCTAGTGATATAGTGGCAGAACAGATTATATTTTAACCCAGAAGTGAAATAGATGAAAGCAGACTAGGCTCAGTAATGTCAGTGGCACCTGTTAGAGGCAAAATGTGCATTTTGTCATTAAAAAAAGGAAACAAGAAAAACAAAACAAACCAAAAAAACCCTGAAAACACAAAACCAAACAAAAAAACAACAACCAAAAAATCCCCAAAAAACCCAAAAAGGAATATACATAAACGTAGTTCACAATTTTGATCCAAATAACTGCCACTGAAATATGGTATCATGAAGAGTGCTTAGGAGGACTGAATCTATTGATCCAGGTTGGGATTTTTCCTTTCTTCATTTGCCTTGTTGAGTTTTTTAAATTTAAAGCTTTGACTGTGCAAAAATAAAGACCCTGCAATAAAAAGGTTAACAGAAATCCTTGACTCATGTAGAAATATTTATCTCGGACTACTCAGCCAGACAGGTTTTTGATTATTGCAGGGCTTATCTGAGGCAATGAAAATTCATAAAATTAGGGGACTTTCAAATCACAGGTAATTATTTTATCTTCACTTGGCAATTTGCCTATTAAAAGGCCAGAGGTGTACCCTGATAATCAGCAACTACCAAGCATCTGTCAGTTACAAATTAAAGTGGGCATATGTATAACATTCAATTCACTAGAATAGTTTGATAGTAGATACAAGAAGGAAAGATGAATTTCTCAGACAGTACTATTTAATCTTAACTTCTAAGACATATGAACTATGAAACACAAACAGGACAAGCTGCTGATTTTAGGGCACTTAATGCTTGGAAATGTTCCTGGGTAAACTGGCAGCCTTCTGCCACATGCAGAAAAACGTCGCAAATTTACACAGGTGGAATTACATAGGCATATATCATTTTGTCTACTTGTTCTGTGGTGTTAGGGTATTCACACACAGAGGAAAAAAACTCTCCTTTACCCAGACTGGATAGAAACCCACTGCTGCTAAAGAGAACATAACATGTTAAGATAGTCTTTCTTAAAATCTGAAAGTGATTATTTTACTTTCTAATTTTTATTTTTAATACTATGTGCCAAATAAATTATTTACCTATCTCAGAAGCAGCCACTGTGATGTTGTACCAAGGTGTCTCCTCTCTGTCAAAGATCTTGGCAGTCTTAATGGTCCCAGTACTAGCATCAATGGTGAAATACCTATCTTCTTCTGTGTTATGATCAATGAAATATCTATGAAGAAATATAAAAATAAATACATATTCATTGTAGTATATATAACCCAAAGTAACAGAAAGCTATAAAAGAATATTACTTTCAAAATACTACAATCATAGACATTTCTAAAAACAATCTAAAAAAAATCTATAATTTGGAGAAACCCAAATTAAAATCATATTTAATTTTTTTCATATTGTTTCTTTTCTTTTGATACATAATAAAGTTTCCATTGGGAGTCAAAAATATATAAATTGCTAACAGGTGGTTTTTTGCACAGCAGTATACAATCCCATCAAAGGTAAGACGTACATGTATTTTGACTAAAAATCATGAAATGGAAAAGCAGAAAAGAAAGCAGAGATATATTAAGATAATATTTTTCTGCTTATTTGCTTGTCACTGCAAACCAGTGTGCTCAGCCCCGGTTCCTGTTTTGAAGTGCGTCTATCTGACATGAAGAAGTCGACGACATGATGACACAAGCCATTTCGAACATAACCATTACAGAGTATCTGAAACATCTGGTTCCCACAGCTGTGATTGGCACTACCCTAGAAGCAGAACTAAGCATCCCTGCTTTACTCCCTTGGCTTCTGGGCACTTTGCCTAGCAAGAAAAGTAAAAGCCTTGAAGTAGGTAATGGAAGCAGAGGGAAAGAACACAGAAGAGAAGATTGACAAGACATTTTTTCTCAAAGCCAGAATAATTTACAATGTCTTTTAACAAACGAAGCAATTACAGAACACTGTCAAGCCTTCTTAGCTAACTCCAGGAAAAAAAAAAAAAGGAAAAATAGTATTTTATGTGCCGTAATTGTTTTCCTGTTAAGTTGTCATCCCTGCTTTCATTCTGTGAAGTTTTTAATATATGGAAGGTATATATAAAGGCCAAAATTATTTATTTGTCCAATTGCTCTTATTTTTACATCACCAGATCTGTAATTCTCAGCTAATAAAAAGAGAGGCATGCATAAAAACTGCCAAGCTCAAAAAAATTAAAAACAACTTCAGTTTTATTTCTCTTGTGATAGACTTATTTTTACTAGTTGAAAGGAAAAGCAAACATGTAAACAAACCTTTAACTGAATGATATATTAAAGCCAGAGATGACACGTGAAAAAGCAAAAGAAAGAAAGCACTTAGAGGAGAAGGCAGCAATTTGTGTGAGCCACCTTAACGGGCCAAAGAATCTGACACTCAATGGAAAAGCCAGGTAAGATTTGATGTCTTAAGCTAGATCTTCCTTATTGGAGAGAACCTGAACCCACTTCTCCCACCTGCAATAAGTATTTTCCATCTGCTTTACGATATGATATTTTGGCTTGTGGCACTCCAGATTTTCTTTTCATGCTTCCAGTATTTTCAGCAACTAAAGAACAATAGTTCAATCACAAGAAATCAAAGCCGCCAAAGCTAGGCTAGAATATCTTTCTTTCTTGCCTGTTCTCCATCTTTTCTTTCACTATTATGAAGAGTGAAACTCCTGCCGTATGACTGTGGGAGTTGTTGGAGAGACAGCAGACCCCATTTGCCACCCATTTTATGTTTCTGTGCAATAAGGATTTACCTTGCTGTCTCCCATATCACCTAAATCATAAACTATTGTGCATTTCATTAATTACCAACAGCTGAGAATTTCTCATTCTAAAACACAATAGAAGCGCTCAATAGTGACACTCTGGATGTGCAAGATGGCAGCTCAAGTTGCTTCATACATGTAATAGACTCAAGTTCTCTCTGTACAAAACTGGACTGACAATATCTTGATTATGGAATGGGTAATTTTTAAGAGTTTAAGTCAGAAAAAATTTTTTCTGAGGACATTATTTAGTCAGTGTACCCCTAACTAGATGAAAAAAAATACAAAACAAGTGATGTTTCCAGAAACAGAGCAAAAAGATTGGTGAGATTATGACTGGTGAGATTATAATTGCTGTATTACAGTGGCCATTGCAGACACAATTCTGAAAGTTGGTGTGCTTCTCCATGCTCAGTAAACTCAGGAGAGGAATTAAAAGAAAACTCTTGATGAACATTCATCAGTCACTGATCATGAAACGCCACTGATCATGAGCCATGTTTGGTTTATACATCCAAACATATTTATGTTGCTTTAAGGAATATTGGAATCCTCTGAGGACACATCACAAAAGCACCCCAAAACAGACGACACAACTATTCTCTTGGTATTATTTAATGCGGCATTATTTGTCCAGACTATCACCTCTTTATTTAGGACTATTTTGGATTTGCTTTTCAATTTCAAAACAATTGATTTTTTCAATGTCTCTGCAGGTCTCACTCTTCCATGAAGCACAGATGTTCAGGTTCTCCAAATGTTTATTTGTCATAGAAATGTTTCTTAGGACTGCGTCAGTCTCAGTGGAGTAGTTTTATCTCCCATATCCATGGATAGTATTACTTTTTACTATTTATGAAAACCTTGAAAACAGAGTCATACCAACCTCTAAAAATCCAAAAAGCTGCCATATTTGCTACAGAGTTGTGTTGATATCTTAACTTTGTCCAGAAGATACATGGTTCAGGTGGAGGAGTGCCCCCACGCCTTACACCTTATATTTGGCAGTGTAGGAAAACTGAGCTCGGAAAAATTGGAATGCTTTGATTGTACTACCATTAAAGCAGACGTAATGAACATTTGGTTGTATTGGGCAAGACATATACACCTTTAACATGAACTAGAAGGCTAATAGAGAAAGCATGGAAAGCATAATTGTCCTTCAGTTTTCTTGGAGACCTTTCACTGGTAGAGCTTATAATCAGTTACGCAATGATAAAATTTAATTACTCTCTTCTAGTACAGCTTTGTTTCTCTAGACTCTAGGAGTCTCCTGATAATGGCAAGAATTATTTGCTAAACTTAAAAAAAAAAAAATGTTTTCTGACCTGTTCTTACGGAATTAGTACTGCAAATCCAAACACCTCATAATGCAAGATTCTTGTCCCTGCAAACATTAATTACTCTGGACTTTGTTTGCTTATTATCAACATCAGGCACAGTGACTATTCTGTGAGTCACTATTGTGCTGACCACAGAACAATAAAGATAGGGCTATGTATTATTTGTAGACAGTAGCTTAAAAATACACAGAATTTCAAATTTGCCTTCAATGAGAAAAAAACTTAGAGCAATAAGAATACCCAGCTGCTTTAGTGTGTGTGACTTAAAACGTTGCCTCTCCCTCTAAGTACAGAAATAAAAATGAAAAATATCTGTCCCAAACATGAAGCTTGTGCAGAAAACCTGAGGTTTGATTTTCTAGTGGATTGTGATTAACTAACAATTCATTTTCCTAAACATATTGTAAAAGATGGTCTATTTTTTTTAAATATGAACACCTTTTTCTAAATCAATTATTTAAAAGTGTTCCATAGAAGCTCATATCTCTCTGTTTAAAGAACTCAGAATTGGATGAATAATTTCAATTGTATTTTCTGTGTCATTAATGGAAATAAAGTGGTCCTGAGGTAACTTATTTTGCTAACACTTTTATTTCCAACAATACTGGAATAATGAAAATCGTTTCTAATTTATCCACAGTAGCACTTCTCTTTCATGTGCTGACTTTTGCATACAGTTACAGATATATTGAAGTATTCACAGCTTGACAATTGTTTTCAGGATCAATGAATAAATAAGAGAGTAGTGCTTTCTTATGCTTTCCCATTATTATAATGTTCAGTCCTCCTCCATTACTCCAGATTCTTCCTTAAAATTGTGTTGTGAATCATACCCAAACCAGCTGTTTCAACTGCTCTGGTTCCCAACCTTCACGAATGTCTCATTCAAGTTATAGAAGAAATCCCCATACTGCAGAAAAACTAGGAATGCTAGTTCTGCTCCCAGGTGCTTTAAAAATATTTTGTACAAGAAACTCCCTTGGTAGAGCAACTAATTTTTGTCATGTTAGAGGACATTTAGAACAAGTTTAATTGTATTTACAAAATGCTGAACAATTTAGACCTTTATAAATACTAGTTACTAGATTTACCTACATGTTGAGAATAGAGACCAGATATATCCATAAATACAGCATATTCCAGAGCCAATGATGCTTTACTTAAGCTTCTGAATTTACTTAATCTGATTAAAAAAAAATAATTTCATGTAGATAATAGTGACAACAGACTTAGTCATTCCCTTTCACTCCTACCCTTCCCTTCACATCTACTAAGTTGCTTTTCAATGCTTTTTCTCAGCCACTGTTATGGTTTGAGCCTGG